>VZRZ01008814.1:0-51789 GCA_013398175.1 Climacteris rufus | reverse complement strand
CGAGGGGGCCGCAGGTGCGCGGGGTCCGCCGGGCGCCGTCGCGCTGGGCATCGGCGGAGCGGTGGAGGGGGAAAGTTGTCGGGCAGCCGAGCGCCCTGCGGCGGCCCCGGCTGCCCGCGCCGCCGGTCGCACCGGCCCCCGGGCGGTGCGCTAGTCAGGAGAGGGTTTATTTCTGATCGCCGCGAATAGATGCGAAAATATGCGGCGGAGTTCTCCTGTAGCGCGAAGGGAAATGAAAAGTATTTTGTTTGGAGAACCTCCGGCAAACCGCATGTCATTTGTCATATCTGATTTATTACCCACAGGATCACATTACAGGGGAATTTCAAATCCTGTAACAACATCCAAGATCACATACTTTAAAAGGAAATATGTGGAAGAAGAGGATTTTCATCCACCGCTCAGCAGCTGTACACATAAAGTATGTTTTCTAATAGTCACTATTTTTATTCCGAGTTTCAGATGCTTACACTCGGTTGACCCATTTCCAGAAGGCTGAAATACTGTGCTGAAATTAGGAGAATGATCCAGCTGTTTGCTTAGAAACAAATAGTTGTCACTTCTTCACATTTATTGTTGTATTGTCATCGAATTTCTGAAGAAGCAAAGGCGTTTCTGCTTTTGTAACAACTGTAAATGGAAATGCTGAGAATAACTTTTTTTTTCTGATTATTTTGTTCTTAGCTAGTTTATGTCATGCTTAGAGAAACAGCTCCGTAACAGTATTTGAACAACAGAAAGGAAGAATATAAGTAAAAGATTCCCCACTCATATAAAACTTTTTTTCCGGGGGAAAAACTGGTAAGAGGTTCCATATACCCCACATAGGTTACATATCCTCTAAAAAACAGAGTGACTTGGAAAGTGAATACAAGTTCCTTCAGTATTTAATTGTGTTTGTTAAAAAGTGAATATTTCCCAAAGAACAGATTTGTAAATGAAAGAATATTTTTTTTAGTGAAAGTTGTCAGGGGAGAGATTAGAGCAAATATTTCCCAGGCTGGTGAATACATAAATTGAAATCTGACTTTTTTATGAGATATTTTATGCTCCTCATCATTAAGGGCACAGTCCTATATGGAACTGAATGTCTGGGGTGAAGTGCTGACAGATAGCTCATGCCTTGAGACACTGTCCTTACCTTGTCGACTTGTTCCTGGCCCATGGATATTCAGTGCTACCTATGTTCTATTGGCGATAGAGGAGGGATTTCTGCAGAGGAGGCGCGAGCAGTAAGGCCAAACTCAGTTCCCAAAGACTTTACAGTAGCTGAAGGAATTTTCAGCTACAAATAGAATTGTCTGGAAGTAAGTACCTGGACCACAAAGGCAAAAAACTGCCCCTCTGTTAGTTTCAGAAGGTATCTGGTCTGCTGCCAGAGCATTGAATAAACGGCACCAAGGGTGTTGAAAAATGTGCTCTGGTTAGTGAGCATGTCTTCCATGTGTCACAACACTCTCCCAATTTTCAGACAGGCTTTTTTTAACTAGAGTGTTGGATTTTTGCATCAGGGATTAATTTCTTTGCAAAGAGGAAGAGGAGGAATAATTACTTAACCCTTTCTAACAGCAATAGAAAACAGTTGTAGAGGTATTGGTGAATTAGATGCAGCCACGGTTTTGTACTGTTTTGGAGGTATATCACTTCAGAAACCCTGTCTCACCAACTTCTCCTCTTTGGCACAAATACACTTTCTATTTTGGAGCACTGATCTCAGGCAGAGGGAGGATGCCCATCAGGTTTCCTTGAATTTCTTACATGTTTATACATCTGCTGACCAGTAAAGAATTATATTCTGGGATCACTTGTCCCATAGAGGGTATAATGGTAGGGCCTGGAGCCTCTCGCCAGCAAGCTGCTGGCAGACTTGTAGGAGAAAGCCTTTGAGAACTTGTTCTTACTGGTGTCCCTCTAGGATGTATCTCCAGGAGGATCCCAGTTCAAGGCTTACTGGTTTGCTCCAGGCTTTTATAGCTTCACTGACTGTTGCTGCAGAAGGTATAAAGGACGCAAATTAACCTATAGGCTTAACATAATTTAAAATGAGTCATTGATTATAGAAAATTACTCTCTCTAACAAAGAGCTTCAGCTGTGAACTCATATGAAATTATGGCCAATTTTTGTTTTTATGAGGTACTGTGCTGCTTCTAAGCCTCAAAGACATGACCAGGCTATGGAAACAGCTAGAGGGCTGAGGAGAGCTGAATGGATGTGAAAAGCAGCTGTGCTTTAAGCTCTTTCAGTCCTCATAGCTACAACTTCCACTGTGCAAAAATGCTGTAACCATGTGGGAAAGCGAAGAATGATCAAGCCACAGATAGGGGGATTTAGAGCAGTCTCTCTTTGTGCTGTGCTGCTCTCCTCCTACGCAAACCAAATTCTTACTAAAAATGAAAATTAGTTAATAGTGCTTACAGAAGCATGCATTTCCCCCTCTCTTATTTTGATTCCCAGGATAGTGATTACAGTGCAGAATCCGGGGCCTCCTGGGGGCAGTAACCTGCTCATGCTGCCAGTGCTGAGAAAGGGAGTCCTGGAAGGACCATGGAAGGGAGAACAAATCTGTGGGCGTCGAGCTAGGGTTTCTGCAAATCCCTATCTTCTGTTCGTTTCCTGACCTTGTCCTTGCCTATCTGCGTTCCCACTGGTCCTGTAGAGCAGAGGGTGTAGTACACAGGCCAACAGCTGCTCTCCAGATGCTGGGATGCTTTGAGATGGGTTTCTCCCTGCCTCCCTCCCTGCATGCACTTCTGTACACAAGAGCAGTGTAAGAGCCTGGCAAATGGAGACCTCCTTGCTGGAGGGCCTCTTCCACTGGCAGCAGATGAAATGCTCCAACACTTGCTGTGTGAGGCAATGGCTGCTAGCTGCGTCTCGCAAACCTTGACGCTGCAGGAAGGACTCTTGCTTGGCTTCAGAGCTTTGTAGAAGCCCCACAGGGGATGATGGAATTGGGTCCATTAGCAACAAAAAGCCCCCAGCCATCACTGGAGCAGAACGGCACAACAATTTTATGTTCTAATCCCAAATGTAATTAAAGAGCCAGATGTGTGCATCTGTGTTTCACTCTCCTGCCCTGGATTTATGCCCTGCAATTGCCTCTGTGGTGTAATGGCTCAGCTACTAATCTCCCAAACATGGAGGAATGCTGTGGCCAAGAGAGGGCAGGTCACCAGGAACATGGGTGTCAAAACGAAAAGCCGATTTTAGGTGCCTCAGAAAGAGAACAGAAAAGTAGTGACACAGAGAGAATACTTTGCTTCATTTTCCTTCTCCTTGCTTGGAGCAAAATCAGTTGCCTTCAGTTCCATATCTTGTGTCTTTTTCATTTTCAGACAATCTCCATTTTTGAAGAGCGGGCCCATATTCTGTACATGTCTTTGGAAAAGCTGAAATTCATTGATGATCCTGAAGTCTACCTGCGGAGATCCGTCCTCATCAACAATCTAATGAAGAGAATCCACGGAGAGATCATCATGCAGAACAACTGGTGCTTCTCTGCCTGCTCCTTCAGTGGCACCTCCCCGCAAGAGTGGTTTGTGCCTCAGGACTGTCCATACAGAAAACGCCTTCGGATGGCAAAGGAGGAGTACGAGAAGCTCCACATGTGCTGCTTCTATCAAGAATGTGGCAGTCACTATTTAAATGCACCCTACTCTGTTAATGCTAGTACAGAAAGTAATTCCTCCTCCTCCTCCTCTTCCTCTTCCTTCTCCTCCTCTTCTTCCTCCTCCTCCTCTTCCCCTCCCATTTCTTTGCCAAGCTGTTCCCAGCAGGTGGATTATGATGTTGGCAGTGCACCTCCTTACAGAAGTGATGACCAGATACCTGCTAATGAAATATTCATCACTAATGGCAGGTCTCACAGTAATCAGGAAAAGGCAAAATTTAATGACGAGAAAGGAGGTAATGAACCTGAGCGAGAGAGTGTCGCCTTAAACTGTGAACCTGTAAGAGGCACTCATGCTCTTGAATGTAAAGGCAAATTTTATGACTATTTTGAGACTGGATGTAATGACAAGAGCAACATAAGTGAATCTTGGAAAAAATCCTTAAGGAAAAAGGAATCTTTACCAAGTAATAAAATCTGCTGCAACAAAGGAAGTAAAATATGAGGCATCCTTCTTGCTCTGTTGAAGCATGCACAGCATGTTCTTTCTCTATCAAATTTTTATTTTGAATGGATTTTTTATAGTTTTCTACGAATGGTACAATCATGCCACAAACATGACGTGTAGTCCTAAAAGACTGGAGAGCAGATTGCATAAATTGTCTCTGCCATCCGCATCGGTGGCTATTTATAAATGTGGAGACTTCAGAAAGAACACAGTTGCATTACTGCTGAGCACTGTAGTCTGTACAGCTATGGTGGAGCTTTCGTTGCTGAAAATGCCAATCAGCCAGATGGGGAAAACATATCGTTTTACATATCCCCGCCCCCAAGAAGTCTGCCATTAATTAAGAAGAACCTCCATTACATTTACCAAGGAATTAGAAGTCTGGTAAACAAATTGATGCTACCAGCAAGGATGATATGCTCCTTGTAATTCAGTATTCGTTCTGACAAAGGACTGTCTTCATGGATTGGGAATAAACCATCCTTACGTTTTGTACTGATACTCTTGAATTCCTGGGTTCAGCGTCTTGTTCAACTGACAAAATAGGACATAGCATAAAGAAATAACCTGTTTATGGAATCTTAATCAGAATCAAACATGCAGCTCCAGTACTTGCATGTTTTCACCTCGGCTGTAATAACGAATGAGGCTTGTTGTTATACAGGGCAGGTTTTTTTTTGGTGCCTTACTTTTTGTCTTAATTTTTGCCAGCGTGAAAATTAAGTATGAATCTGATACAGCAGGGATTTAACCTAAACAGAGATTAAGAAAGAAACCCACAGGGTGGATCAATATTATTAGAAACCTTTAACCTTTGAAGTACTGAGTTCAACTTCCTATTCAAACATCTCTGTTCTTCCTTTTTGATGCTCAATTGCTTTTTGATTTGCCATCCTTAGGAAAGGATTTAAGAAACAATAGAGAGATGTCTCTTGTAAACAAGCATTCGATGCTTGAGTGTTTCTATGGCAACTGTCTGTTGCTGGGGCTCTTTTTTTTTCTTCTTCGTATAATGAAGTTCATGAACCAGTGGCATGTTTTATACTTTATTCTGTTTCACATAATTTCTCTCTTTTAGATTGCAAAAGCATGCGGGATTTTTCTATGACTTTTGCCATTGATTTACAAAAGGACAAGAAGGCAAAAAGCACAATGTTAATTAATAACATGGCGATAAACAGTTTTATCTGAATGAATGTAAGGGGTTTAATTTTAAGAAACATTTTGGAGAAATGAGCTGAGATTTCAGTGGCTGAGGACAACATTTAGTCATCCTAGGTAGAAGGTTTGCAAAAGTGTGTTGTATAAAATGCCCAGAAGACATTAGCTGGGGTTGGACGGAGAGTCAGTCTTAGACCCACCAAATTAATTAGTTCCCACAGCCCCCATAACAACTGTCAGGAGGTGCTCAGCAAAATAGCCATATCCAAGCCACAGCTGACTCTTAAATGGCTGCTTGTTCCCACAGCATTATGCACTCCAGTGACATTTCTGCTTGCTCCTTGTCCAAAGGGTGAAAACCACCTCTGTGCTGAAGGAGCAGCCAGCTTCGCACAAGCCATAGGGTCCTCAGGGGAACAGTGGCCTGGGCTTGGCACTGGAGTCAGCTAGGTCTCGGGGTCTGAAACCTCCTGCTCTGGGTTCCATGTGTTCAGCCAGAGTCCTCCTGGGCCATGGTTATTTTGGGTAGCAAAATATGTTTGCAAGCTGGATGGTCTTTCTCAGAAAGCCCAGTGGTCATATGAAAGAGCCCCCCCCAGCCAAGGTGACCACAGAGAGAGCAGGATATAAATCACTGATAACCGTTATGAACTCAGGTGAGTTTAAACTTAATAAGTTTTTAAGGGTTATCATTGTGAAGAATGACAAATAAAGAAGGTACAAGTCCCACCTGATTTCTCCAAGACAGAAGCTTTTTTTATTAATAATAATAATAATAATATTAAATATAGATCTCATTCATACAGTGTATGAGTAGGATCATCATTTAGACATTTGTCCACAAGGACCAATTTTTTTAAAAACTTGATTTTTCTTGTGTTATACCAAAATAGTCTAGTAATGTCTGCTCTTTTCCAATATTTGATAAACGCTTGATGTTTTAAGCTTAAATATTAGATGCTTGTATACTAATGTGTTGTTGTAGTCACGTGAAATATCCTTGATATATATTTATTAAAATGACCAAAATTCATTTTAATTTTACATCTCCAATGGCTACTGGGTCCTTTCCCCCATGTTCCCCTCCCTCACCCAAGAAAATGCCATTTAATCAAACTGCTCACTGCTCAAGAGGTTACACAGCAGTTAACTGTGCACCTCAAGCTGGGTCTGTGATGGAGCTCAGCCTTCTTGGGCTTGCAGGAGCATTTAGGACAGTCTGAAGGTGCACTGAGAAGCTTCTCTGCAGACTTGCACATACAGCCAAGGAAAATACCTGGCCAAATGCTGCTCAAACCACAAATCAGCTAACACTTTTGGGGGGGCTGAAAGCTTTTTGACCCTAAAGGGCTCCTTGGTCTTGCAGAACAAGCCTGCACACATAACCTGTTGCAGAGGCTTCTCAGTTGAATTTGCACAAGCTGAAGTGATGGATCAGCAGAACTTTGTCTACTCTGGCCTCTCTAATGTTTTTTTTTAGTTCCAGGGATACCTAGAAATTAACCTGTTACAGCTCTGGACAGTCTTATTGTCATCAGGTCTTTAAGGGAGGAAATGGCATCTAACAAAGGTTGGCCTATGGATAAGAGGTTTTTTATGCATTTCTTTGGACCATGCCTCACAAAATAATAGCAAACACTGAAAGTAGATGTATTGGACTCAGGAGTCCACTGAGTTATCCTGTTAGCCTCAGAAGAGACACAGGTATTCCATGTTAGAAAAGGAAGATGGAAACACCCTTGTCCCATTGCCAGAAATGCAATAGACCTTGATAGGATTTCCAGCCTGGGCTAGACTGAATGGATTTCCTGGTTTAAATTCAATTTGATTTATGGCATGTGAAGACTGTAAACCTGATAGGCTTTTTCCTTAGTACTGCACACTTCAGTACTAAGGACACTTTGCTAGTATGACAAATTTTGAAGAAATAGTCCTTTTACAAGATTATTCTAATGCCTTTCCTCCATATGTCGCACACATAACTGCTGAATGAATGCTCCTGAACTTGATCCTACCTGCCAGAAAGAACTGGACAGAAAAGCTTCTCCCTAGGAAGACTGTTTTACTCTCTATTGTAAGACACTTTGCTCCTAGTGTGTAAGACTATAAAATACTGTGTCTTTCAGCATATGCCAAACAGCAACAGAAAAAGATGTTTCTGTTGTCACATCTATTTTGCTGTCGCTAGGAACAGAAGTGTCATTTTATCTTCAGGATCCAGGTAATACATTTCCCTTGGAAATGCACAGTTCATTTGAGTTGAAAAAATGATGTTCCTTCTTCAAAGCCTATGGCATAATATCATTGTGCTTCATGTATACTCACTACTTTTGGTAAAATTTTACTATTTTTACTGTATTAGCTAATCTGTTGAAACATCTTAACATGGTTACTTAAGCATCCCCAGCACTCAGACAGCCTCAGCTGGCACTGATGTGCAGTGCCAGCAGAGCAGCTGGTTCCACAGGGAAAACAGACACAGCCTGAGCTGCAGAAATGAAGTGCTTCTTTCAGTCCTGAAGGTGTTACGCCCCAAAGCAAAGTTGTGGTGTAGAGACTTTTTTCACATTTCATCTTCTTGCATGCCCTCCATCCTCCTTTTACACCCTTCATCTACCATCTGTCCTTTCATGTCCTACCATCATGATGACTGTGACATGCTGCCAGGGTGGTACAGTGAATGCCACAACCCTTTGGGTTTGTGCAGGGGAAGCAGGGAGCTGGTTCGGAGCCACAGCATAAACTGAAGGGGAATTTAATCAAACTAACCAAGGTGCAGTGTGTCTTGGCTGCATGGTGGCCCCTCTGGAGGCTTGTACCAGTTGTGACCCCCCTACACCTAAATGACTTTTCCAGCTGCTGGTAGCTCAGATTGCCACTATGGAGTGATCTCGTGATTAGAAGGCTATGAGTGAAGCAGAGATGTGAAGGTGATTTCTAGCCTGCATTCAACTTGTGTCCTTTCATTGCCTTCTTGAGCTAAAGGCATAACCAGAGGTGTAGCAAATGCAATGGCTGCTTACTCATGCCACGAACCTTGATAAAAGAAGTTTCTTAAGTTTTACCACAAAAAAAAAAGAAAAAAAACAAACCCAAAGCCAGTCAGTCACATCAGGGAAAGGTTTAAACTGCTGTGAAGTAAAGGATTTCATCTGGTGTTTTATTCAATGTATTTCTCGCATGAAGGCCTCCCAAAGGGACCTGACCTTTTCCATTGTCTCTCCCTTGCTTTGCAACCTCGAAGACGGGGGTTGCCCTAGCTTTCTGGAGGTCACCGTTTGGGCTCCTCAGTACTGGTATGAGCTTTTCCACATCTGCAGGAAGCAGCCCAGAGGCTTTTCCTGGCAGGGTGTGCAGAGCCTGCTAAAATATTGTAGCCAGGGAAGCATTGCAAAGGATCCTGCTGGATATGTTAGGAGATGCGAATCTTCCACAAGGCATCCCATATAACAGCCAAGCCGCTCAGTCACGACTACTTGGAATACACAGTAATTTCCTGTGTTTTTTCAATCTCACTTAAACTTCTCTGACAGATGGGGAAAGATGACTAAACCAAGGGAGTTTACAAAAGTTCGCCTTGTGGTGTTTGCAAACTGTCTCTGTGAGGTCCATTTTCTCTAATGTAAACACAGCCGTGGCCGGGTGCCGAGTGCCTTTGCAGCAGCTAATCCTGTTCAGCTTAAGGCTGCTACAGCGAGGTGTACCCAGACAGCCGGCTCTGCTCTGGGGGCTGAACATGAACCAAACCTGGGGCTGAGGGGTGTTAGGGGAGACCTTCACTCTCTAGACTCTAAACAGAGCATGAAGCAAAGCAGCTGTGGTTGTAAGACCAGGCCAAATTTACTATTCTGGGTCAGAGGCTTTCCAAGGGGCCTTGGCTCAGTTGTGGAAGGTTAGCTAAAACTCCCGGGGAGTAATCATGTGAAAACAATTGCCTTTGGGGCTGTAGTTGGCCTATTGCTCCTCTCTCTAGTCTTTAAATCACTGCAAGGAAGGGAGTACACCTTGGGGAAAGTGGAGTTTCAGTTCCTTGGCTTTGCAAAAGTTGTGCAGAGTGCACCAAGCTTTTTCACCAGCTCCAGCTGAAAGACCAGGTAGGCAAGTGTGTTAACTTCTTTTATTGCTCAAGTTCCCCCTGCTGAGGAATGCAGGGATTGTGAGAAGGAGCCACAGATGGGTGGTCTGTGTATACTCAGAAGTATGCATGAACAGAAAACCCCAAACCCCAACAAAAAAACCCAAAGCAGGAAGGTAGTGAATTTGAAAAGTAACTAATCTTCTATGGCTAGTAATTCTTCTCAAGTAATCCAACATCATTCTCCCATTTACTAATAGCATCTAATCTGTCATACTGGGGCTGCAGAAAAGATAAATGGTCTGTCTGCTCAAGGTCACTCCATTTACTGCTATGTCCTGCAGTGGTGCTTTCCCTGTGGAATATCCCACCAGGTTCATCTGTCTCTATGGTGGTCTTGTCTCCAGTTACTGGCCTGTAGCTGTCACAGTTGCATATCTCCAGCAAGCTCAGATAGACCCCACAACATCCCTGCTACCATCCCCTTGCTGCCTTATGTTTCTAACACAGCATTTTCATTTGTGAACTTTAACTGGTGTCAATGCTCTCTAGAAGTTTGCTGGCTGATATTCCAGAGACTTTTTGCAGCTGGGTGGCAGGCAATGAGACACTCAGCTGGCAGGAGATGATGGTGTGCCATTGATTTTTGGAGAAATTGTGCCTGGTCCTATAAGCTGACCACCCACACATTTGGTTATTGTTGGTTTTGTCTTATTCCTCTGCCTAATTTTCTCAATCTGAACAAGTTCCAAATGACAATCCCTCTCTTCCACCCCATATTGTGCAGGACTGGCTGCTCTGTATTTGCCCCTTTAGTTAAGAAAAACCTCTGCCAGTGGGAGTTGGAGTTGAGCAGCAAATTGTTTTCAAATCCAGTTTTATTCTCCAGCTACAAAATAGTTTGTGTCTCTCAGTGTATGTGTAAAATCTGTGCTTTATTCCTTTACTAACCCTAAAAACCCGTGTAATTTTTTCTCCTCCTCCATCCATTGCTCTCTCAGGGCAAAATCCTCTGTGCTTTGGTCTATGAGTAGGCCCCACTAACCAGACACATCCTCTTAGTGATATTGCTGCTGTGGGGCCATTTATTCCTTTGAATAAAGTAGTGTGGCGTTGGCTCAAAATGTAGTTGTCTTTTATCTTTCTTACAAACCGTCAGACAGTGTGCATAAATCTAAGTGTTGCTACATTCTAAGTGTAATGTACTTTCAGTGTTGTTTTATACAAACTTAACTTCTGTGAGTCTCAACAAGTATGGCCAAAGCCACCTGAATTTCCCTATTTCTTTTAATATTGTAATTATCATTATTCTGAAAATGAAATGTGACTAATTTTTAAATCTTGAGCAGCCTACATTTTACCTGTGGAAGCTGGATACGTATTATTCCTTCTTTGCCTTCTTTCTCTGCGTAACAGATTGGTTTCTGGTTTACTAGCAGAATAACTGGCATAATGACAAATCTCATTTTGTCTTTGCAGTGAGAAGTAAGGCACATAGTGTTATTGCAATCCTGCAACTCCTTTAAAATAACCAGTATAGTCATCATAGGCATGAACAAAATCTTAAAATGCGAGTAGCGCATAAGCTACTGTCAGATAATTTTCCTTATTCTGCATGCAGGCTGAGACAAGGATTTTCATTGTATTAATTTATCCACCCGTTGAAAGCACCCATTTGTTAATTCTGAGGCTTAAAGATGACAGTGTAATGTCAGCTTTTGAGGTATTTCATTAGTGACCATTATAAATAAGGCATTCTGCTAACGAGCTTGCCCTCCATTCCCAGTGATCTTATGAGCCTCTCAAGCTGCTGGTGGCTGCCCATAGTACCTTTCCAGCTGCCAAAGCTCTTTCTTCCCCTTTGAGTATTTCTATGTTATATCAATAAGATCTATTTCTAGGCTTTAGAAACACAGGGACAAGACTGTCTTTTAACTGAGTATCAACATAAATAATGGAAAGGCAACCAGGCTGATAATTTTATTCTTATAATTGTGAATATAGGAAACTTTGTTTTTTTAAAAAATTACTATTATTTGGGAGCTTAATTTTATTTTAAATAATGCAACCCCAGAATTTTCTGTCTGTCATGCATCTGACAACCATGCACTAAAAATCCTTCATGATCACACAGCACCACTGATTTTGTGTGCCAAAATCAGAACCTCTGTGGTGCCTCTGAGGTTTGACTGGATGTTTTCCCACACTGCCTCATTTTTCCCCTTTGCTCAGAAATGCTGAGAAGATGCATGTGGAGGGGGAGGGTACCCAAGAGAAAAATGTAAATCGTGGCAACCTGACTGTCAAGAGGGTATCACTTTTTAATTCCTAGCTCATGTTCCCAGTGACAGTGGAGCTGCAATATGAAATTGTTTAGTTTTACAGGTGCCAGAAAAGTCACAGCCCCTCGAGCACAGAGGTAAGGGAACCTTGCAATTGAAAGCTCGCCTGGAGGTTTTGTTCCCCTTTGATAGGTCGGGCTGGCTCTCATTGCAGGAGCAGCTGGGAAGAAATAATTAGCATAACAAAGAGCTATATTATAGTATTGCATTGTGCATTTGGAACCTTCAGATACTTTCACATGTTCAGTTATATGCTACATAAATCTGAATTCCAGGTAGAAATGGAAAAACACAAAACAAAAAGGAAATAAATAGATCTCTCTACCTTTAAAGTGAAAATAATTTGAATATTCCAACTGCAAATGTAGAACCCCTCAATGTTTTGGGCATAGCCATGCTGTAAAGTGTCAGTGGCTGTCGGTATGGCTGTTTGGAATGTGTGACCAAGGAGAGCAGTTCTCCCTGGCTGGCGGGGAGGGAAGGTGATGAGGAGGATGCAGGACAAGTTCTTTCTGGCATACAGGCCCCCAGCAGTGGTTTTCTGCCCCTCCCCACCCAGAGGTGCTGCGGGTGCAAGCACTTTGTGTTTTTACTGTTGACAAACAGCAAAGCTGTGCTGTGGGATCACTGTCAATTTGTACAGATTTAGTTGCACAAGAGGTTACAAACCCTGCAGAAAACTCTACCTGCCAAGGTGCCTCCCCTGGGAGCTCCCGGGGTGGTGCCCTCTCCTGCCTTGCTCAAAGCAAACCTGTCCCATGTATCTATTCCTGCCCCATGGCAGAGGCTGGATAGAGCTGGCTACAGGCTGTGGCATTTGCAAAACCTCTGGTCCCTTCCTCAACTTGTGTGAAATCAATTTACACGCACCATACCTGCCCAGCTACCCACTCACTGCAATATACCTTTCTCCTCCCCCTTTTCCCTGCTTTTGACTTTTTTTTTCTGAGGAAAATTAGCTGTCCTGGGAGTTAGAAAAAAATGCAGAGAATGAAGGAAAAGGAGCAAAAATTTCCCAGGGAAGGTTTTTCAGAGCTTATCCTCCCCTGGGTCCAATGTCTGTCAGACGTGCTTGCAGCACACAGCTGCATCATGCTGTCAGAAAGAGGGATTTAAAACCTAACCCGCGTATGAAACTTTCTCTTGCTCCTTTGGGTTAGAGAATCTCTGGCAGGGTAGGAGAGTAAATGCCAGCTTAGGAGGGTGGCTCTGTCAGCCCCGCAGGCAGCCTGTATTGCAGCAGGGAGCTGTAAGCTCTGTCATCCATGGTAGTGGTGATTTCTTAATATACTTCACCCAGATATTTGTATTTGGCACTACTGATCAAGCAAAGAGATACAAGTTGAGCAAAGTCCCTGGAAGATCCTATGGAGCTCCATCTTGATTGTGTGAGATAGAGAGGCTCCTGTGCCTCTAACAGAGGTAACTTGAGGGAAGAGCCAGAGGTAGGCTTTAAGGAAGGACAAAACCAGGGCATTGCAATAGCACTTTATGGTTCTTAAATGGTTGTGGTAGCTTTAGGAACCCGAAACTTTCAAACAGTTACTAAAAACACAATGTTATTTAGGCTTAATGCTTCTGATAGTTATAATAAAATTTATCAGAGAAACTAATTAGTCAAAACTAATGAGACTTTTTACATTAAAACACACTGATGTTGTGTTGTGCTTTCCTTCACAAGTAATGTCTAAAATAGGAGTTGTAGTTAAGAGATTTGTGAGAAAAAATTACACAGATCTATTCTTTTGTTTACTTCGTGCACTTGACAGCCCTGAACACAGTCAGGTTCTCCATTTTGCCTGTACAGTCTGTCAGTTAGTTTTCTGACATTTGTTTTTAGCCTTTACATAGCAGCAGCAAAGACAGATCTGTTTTTTATAAGGAAAATATGTCCATGGAAGTACAAAGGGTGCTGAGGGATTCGGTGGTAGGGAGTGTCATTGGGTGATGCTTTACATTCATCCATTTCAGGGGAAAAAAATTAAGCAGATTGTTGGTTTTGGGTTTGGGGTAGGTTTTTGAGTGTTGGTATTTTTTTGTTTTGTTTGGGTTTTTTTTTAGCAGAGAATTCTTTTCAGCCTGGGAGCATTAAACACCACACATAAGCACTGATGAAATTTTAAAAAGCAAAAGCTGAAAAAGCAGGAATCTCAACTAAGCTCCTGGCAGGTCTGGCAGCCACAGGGCTTTAGTCCTGTCCTCACTGTGTACAGTCACAGACCCTGGGACAGTCTTCTTTGTCCATGATAAACAGAGTGTGCCCACATGTGAAAAATCTCTTTCCTAGGCTCTACAATGGTACTTACTCTGAGTCTTGTAGAGATACCACCAGGTCTGTTTTCTCTCAGTCTGTTTCTTCAGAAACTCAGTTGTTCCATTCTACAGCAACCATGTAGCTTCATCAGCTGTATCCACCTACAGTGTCCATTTCTTACTTACACTGCTTAGATGGAAAAACAGGTTCTATGACTTCTCTCACCCTACTTTCACCCTTTCATAAGAAGTGTGGTCAATCTAAGAAAAGCATGCCAGACTAAGCAAGGAGGGGCATGTAATTGCTGGTGCACCTCAAGTGATATCAGTAACCTGGCACAGGGCAGACCTTTGGGCAAGGCTTTTCAGAGGAGATCTGCTGGGTCATATGCCATACCAGGACACCCATGTACCTGTTATTTCCTCCTCCTCACAGAGATTAACTGAAGAAACAGAAATTGATCAGGACTGAAAAGTTTTTAAGGTCAGTGAGAGCAGTCGGCTGCAGCGGTTTAAACCCTTGATGCTTGCTGGACTTCCTTCAGGCCAATACTACAGAGTTCTGTAAGATTAGAAAAACCAGAGAGTTCTGTGTGTGGACTTTTTGGTAGCTATATCTCTATGCATCTTCTCATACCTCCAAGGCTTGCAAATATTTGGAGATGTTTGGTGACAGCCAAACCTTTACATTGTGAAGGACCTCCATGCCCAGCCCCATGTGTGGCTAAGCAGTCTTCTCTGACTGTCCATTAGTCCTGGGATCTGACTTACTTGAGACGTGAAGATTCTTCTTGAAAGATCTGCTCATGTTTCAGTGAGACTTATCGGGGATGAAAGAGCTGCCTTATTGCTTTCATGTGGTTGTCTGGAGAAGAGCTGTAGTCTTGCCCAGGCTCCCAGAAGTGCAGATACATGGCATCCAAAGGTGGCTGCTTTGACAGGAAGATGCATCTTCAACACAGCCCTCTGCTACAGGTGATACCATGGGGTCAGCTGTCCTGCCCCTGCTCTGGTCCTCCTGAAGTCTCTCTGGTGCTGATAGGTTGTTAAGGGGCATCTCCCACGCTTTTTAACCTGGGAAATGGAGGTGATTTGTGGTGTCTGAACTACAGACTTAACACTTTTTCTTTTTTTGCTTTGCATCAACGCTGCTTTGACTTAAATTCTTTCAGACTCCACATCTTTGGTGAAGAACTGTTGCCAAACCCTCTGCTTTGAAGCAGAAGAAAAACACCTTCATAATTTGCTTAACCAGTGCCAGAATATGGAGGAAGTTTGCCACAGTGCATGCCCTGATCCTGCTTTGGGGGAATCACTTAGAGCTGTTCCTGTTTTGACAGAGCTCATTTACCTCTCCCTAACTGCTGTAATCTCTGAAGAGTGCAATTCAGGTTGTTAATGAGAGTACCTTCATAAAGAATTTCCATATGCAAATCCCCAGTCTGAACTTTACTACAACAAAGTCTGTGGTGCTGGAATATATCGTCATTTATTCTCTGTGCATCATACCCTCTGCTACCTGCTTCAGGCTGCTTTCTGCAAGCTGGAAGTTGTGAGCGTGAGACTAATTTCACCCTTCAGTAAGCAGGGAATTCAGAAAATTTAGAAGTACTGGGATCAACACCAGACACTCACATTTGTGATGAGTTTTGGAGTTAAAGCTGTGTGTGTAGCTGCTACACTGTCATTTTCTCTGAATGGGAACCTGAAACCTCTGTGAGGCTGCCTGCCTGCAGGCAGCGGGAGGCTCTGTTTGGTGTGCTGGAGGGAGGCTGGGTGTAGCTTGTCGGAGGACATGCATACGTGTGCATGCATTCTGTGCAGGGCTGTTTCCTGGAGCCCTGGCCCTGTTCTGTCTTGTCTCTGGGCTCCTTAAAGTGAGGGTCATTAGGGCTGTTCACTCTGGCATTTGTTCAGCCACATCCTTCCCTGTATTAGACAATGTCTACCTTATAATGTTTGATCCTGATCCAGCAGAAAATCTTCCATTAACATGACTTGAAGATAGGAACATATTTTTCCCGGCCTCAGTCTGTTTGAGTTAATGGCAGTGTGCTGCTTTGTACATTATGACCAAATCAAACTTCCTTTCATCGGCACCAGCTGCGGTGCTTTACGCCTAAACCTGGGATGCAGAGCGAAAAACTCAAGTCAGAGCAGGAACTGACCTGAAGTTGTCATGCAACCTCAGGTCTAGTCTGCATCTATCTCCTGCCATACTAAGCTGTCAAAGACAATTGCCTTGAGAAAGCATTTCTTGTATCTTTATATCTCATTAATTGGTGGGTCCTGCTCTCTGTCATGCTGGCACCCCATAAGGAGTCAAAAGTCGGTGCAGAAAATGACATGAGTCAAACAGCAGAAATTCAATGTCATCTCTCAAGGAAAGACTAGACTGGTTTAATGAAGGTTGGAGAGGGCATAACATACACGGAGGTGTGCTATTTAGTCTCTGCTGATCTTGATCCCAGGAAATGAAAACAAGAAAACAGATGTGAATTTACTAAGTGACATAAGGGCGGAAAACAGCAACACAAAGATACCAGTGGGAAAGAGGACTATTTAAGATGCCTCTTGGCTATAGAATGGAGTTAGATGAAATTAAGTATCAAGTAAATATCAGGAAGATCTGGTTAACTGTGGAACAGCCTCCAGAAAAAAAACTGGGAAAGCCTTTACTTGAGCCACTCAACTAGCCTGAACAAGGTGCTGGGAGAGAGACACTACAGAGAACAACTCAGCAACTGCCATAGGGCTGCAATGATCTAATAGTTCTTTCCCATCTTTAATCTCTGTGATCCTACAGTTAATAATCACATACTCATTGTGAAATCTCTGCTCAGACCATTTGTTAAGCCTCTATCGAACTAGTGAAAATTTATACTCTCTAGAAGAGGACAAACATAGGAGTTTTCTTCCAAAATAATTCCAGCCAATGGATTTGGAGCTATAATTTTGCGGGAAGAAATTTGGATCCAGGTCCAAATATTTTGTGTCTCTACAATGGGCAGATCTGAAACACAGCTTCTTTGTTTCTGCCTTGTGCCACTGTAGTAGCTGCTGCCAAGAAATACAGACAGTGAATCAGAGACGGGTGCTTTTCCAGAGCAGTGACAATGACTAGCAAATGCAAAGATCTTTGGACCTTTGAATGTAAGGGTGTGAATGGAGGTTGTTTTTCCTTACTCTGTTTTTCCCTTGCATCTTTCCCCACCATTTCAAGTGCAGAGGTTGGGACTCGGGTGCAATGAAGACAGAGGTGGCCCATAGACAGTCTAGACCATTTGGAGTTACAGGAAATTCTACCTCTGGTTTGTGACCTGCAAAGCATTGAGGAGGCAGGGGCAGCTGTGATTCAGGAATTTGGTTTTGATACTCTGAAAGATGATTATGGATCTGTTAGGAACTCTGTGGTACACCCAGAGGAATCCTGTGTAGGCTTGTGCAGCAATTACTTCTACATCACCCTACTGGTTGTAAACTTTTAGTATATCCCAGAAATAAGATTGAGTTTTGGGCTGATGGGTTCCCAAGCAATAAACTGTCACATGAGCTGTAGTCTGTTGCTCTTCCTCAGCTGTGGAGCAGGTGCAAAGGAAAGCAAACAGCACTAATGTTCTCCCTCCTGATCAGAGGCTCATTGCTGGATGTTGCCTGTAAGTTGGAAGATGTGTTGATGGCAAAAGGGCCACCAACAGTGGACTGGCAGTAGGGTAATGAAGTGGGTCATGAGTTGAAACGTATGTCTCTGACATTTGCTACCTTCTTTCTCTGATTTCAGTCATGGACAAGTAACTACTCATTAGTGCTTCCATTTCCCTCCTTTATTTCATCACCAGCTTCACATCACTCGTCCTTTGGTTTTCTTTAACCTGGTCTTCTGTCTGAATGGACTCCACATGAATGGACTAATCCTTATGTAGCAAAGAGGCCTGCCCTGTTCTTAACCAAAACTTTCTGAACATTTTTATTAATAATTCCCTTTTCTTTGACACATTACCAGAGGGTCCTGACAAACAAATTGGATTTCCCTTGCAAGCTTAGTATTCCATGTTCACTATATGCAGGACAGATAAAAGAAGCCAGGTTTTTGCATAAAAGTTGATACTTTGTGCTTCCCACAGTGGATATGACAGGATATAGTTCAAAAATATACTAATGCCTTGATGATTTTTTGCATCCAGATTATACACATTAGTAACACGAGTAGTTCCTAGGTATGAACAGATGAGCTTCTCATGGGATTTTTCACTGTATCAAGCATGGGAAGCACGTGAACCTGGAGGAACAGGAAGGAAGCAGTTTTGCTTATAAAGACTAATTTTAATTCAGATTTTTTTTTTCACCCAGAAACTTCATGAACTGAAGTTTTCCAGTGGGTTTTGCATGTGGGTTCATTCTTGTCCCAGTGTTGCTTTTTGGGTGCAAAGGAGTGGTATGGAGGAGATGAGGCAGCTGTGTTTTGGGACACAGTACAATGTTAATAATACCATCCACCCTCCCCAGCCTCTGACTCATTGCTGGTGGCTTTAGGAGGAAGAATAAACAGTTGGTTATCCACGGACTGCTTCAGGGGATGTACTGCATATCATTCTGTACCTTCTGCAGATCATTTGATAAAAGGCTAGAAAGCAGCTCTGCAAAAAAAGAAGAAAGAAAAAAAAGTAAGAACTGTGCCTTACCCAGCCTTAATGATAGCCCAGAACACTTACTGGAGAGGTCAGATGACCCACAAAAAACCCCACAATTCAGTTATGCCATGTAAACTGAGATCAGCAATAAACCAACTTTTATACAACTTGGGAGGATGCTGTAACATGCCAGGGTATTTTGCTAGCAGTGCCTTTCTGGGTTGTGTTATGACAAGTTACATTTTGCATGGGCTATGTCCAGAGATGATCTTCCTTTGGCGTTTCTTCTTTTTCTATTAATAAATTTTCTGCTGCATTCAGTCACAGAGCAGAGCCAGTTTATGTGCTTGCCTGGCAGTCTTAAGCAATAGAAGTCAGGCTAGAGGAGTCCTAGGTAGAAAGGGCATAGGAGTGGCTTAGTGTAGTAGTGCTGCATCTGCCAACAGATACACTGATTAGAAAAAGTTGTGAGCTAAACCTCACCACAATATTTTGTACTATTATGGCCCCCCAAAGGGATACCTTTATACCATCTTTCCAATTATGCTGCATCATACTGATCTGTGCTATTACTGATTTCTTTCATGATCCTTCTCTTCAGTGGACATTTCCTGGAACGCTTCAGGAAATATCCTGTCTTATTTAAGAAGGCTGTCTTTGGGTAGGAGAAGGGCTAGCCTTCCCCATGCCAACTAACTAACTTCCAAACCCACAAATTCAACCTCATGATGAGACCATGTTGAAGTAGGGCTCTGTGTCCAGGGCAATCCTCTGATAATGGCCCAGTTCATCAGGAAGCATCACAAGCACCAGCTCCAGACTGCAGGGTCAGGGTAACTCTGTTCTCTTCTGTCTCTTCTGCCACTGGTCTAGTTTGATTGTAGTGGGTTGACCATGGCCAACTGCCCAGCCAGCCATGCTCACCCAGCCATCCGCTCACTCTCCCTCCTCAAAAGGTCAGTGGGAGGAAATAAGATGAGGAAAAGCCTATGAGTCAAGAGAGACAGGGGTATCACTTACCAGTTACTGTTACAGGCATAGCAGACTAAACATGGGGACAATTAATTTATAATCTATTAAAATAGATCGGATAGTGAGAAAAAAAAGACAGAACAGCACCTTCTCCCCCTCCCTTTTTACAGGCGTAACTTCACACCTAGCTTTTCTGCCTCTTCCCCCCCTGCCCCATCAGGTTGTGCAGGGAATTGTGGGAAATGGGGTTTGTGGTCAGCCTGGAACACCTCATCTGTGGCACCCATTTACTCCTCATGCTGTTCCAGTGCTCTGGTGTGGGTCCTCTCCATGACCTGCAGTCCTGCATGAGTCCACAGAGGAATCTGCTCCAGCACCTGCAGCACCTCTTTCTTGGACCTGGGTGTCTGCAGGGTACCTTATAATTTTCCTCAGATGCTTTCCCTAAGGTGCCACCATCTTGTCTATGGAGCTCAGCTGTGCTGTGGGATGGGTCCACTGGAGGTACAGTGGTGTTTGAGGGGAACCTTTGTCACCTGTGTGCATGGCCAAGATCAGAAATTGTCTTCCTTCAGAAGTCACAACTTGCCACCAAGTCAGTCCTCTCTGGCTTCTCCCGGTCAGTTGTTGCCCACGCTGTTGTGCCCTCAGGGAAGGTGACACTCAGTGGGGATTTCTCAGAGCAGAGAGGAAGGAAGAAAGGGAGGGTTTTTTTTCCCTCAGGGTGAAAAAATGGCAGCAAGAAAGAAGTTTTTGAACAGGAGAAGTATTTCAGGGAAGGCTGGGAGGAGGCATGTGTGACTGGAGGAAGGCTGGGACAGGCTTTTTTGATTTCCTGAAGCTGTGGGATGTGGGAAGCACTGTGGGTGACAGACTTGGACGGAGGTGTGGAAATGGCCCAGCATGGGCCAGCATGGGGTAGGCACTGGCCCAGGAGGAGTCTCAGCCACTCTGCTGGGGGAAGGGGCTCTCCCGAGCTCTGGACACCCATGGGCAAGGTGAGCCCCAGCTCCTAGAGAGGGCAAAGCTGGCACCAGGCCCTGCTGGCTTGGCAGGGCTGGTCCCACCATTCCCGCACAGGAAGGCCCTGTCTCCCGGCCTATTCAAGCCCAGCGCAGCCGGATCACAGAGCTGGGGCGTCCTGACAGAGCTAGTGCCCACACCAGGGCGATGCTGCTGTCCCACCTGGGCAGGGCTGCTGTCCCACCTGCAGTGGCTGAAAGCATCAAATACCTGCTCACCAGCCTGTCTTCTGACTGTGTTTCATTTAAGAAATGCAGAGCTCTAGCGTTTTGCCTTTCTAATTAACAATTCATCAAGACAGCTGCTGTTGAGCATGGTTTAAAGTAAAATGCAAACTTGGGCTGCTGTTGAAGTTTTGCAGATGGTTGTGTTTTGTAACAGATACCAACATGAACCAAACTTGGATCCAAATACCTCCCAGCTTTTGGATCTGGATCCTTTATATTCAGAACACTTTTACTTAATCATTAGTAAACTAGAATATTTAAAATGGCATTAATGTGTGGCCATGAGCTAGAGGTTTTGTCAGTGTGGTTTAACCTTTGCAGTTTCAGAAACAAAGCTTTGCATAAAGAAGAAATTCTAGGGTAAATGCAAATAACACACACGTCTGGAGGATTAGCTGTCTCCTGTCCAGAAATGCCACACCTTGTAATTAAAGAAGAGGCTGTTAGTATGTGACATAGGAATGCAGAGGGTGTGGACCATCTGAGATTTACAGGCTATCAAGTTTATGAAAGAGACTAAATACTGTTTAGTGTTACAAAGGTGGTAAGACCTTTGTTCAGCATTGCCCCAAAAACCTGGCAAGCCTCTGATGGGAAAACACTTTGCAAGTAAGATCTTGCTAGAAAAAACATCTGTAGGAAAAATTCAGTAGGGAAACTCCAGCAGCTTCTGAAATGACTGCTTTCTTCTCGCGCTGCAACAGGATAATGATGCATAGGCTGAATGTCAATGTGTGTGTGCAAGTTGCCTACTGTGAACTGGAAAGTTTGACTGAGTATTTTAATTTAACTTTACAAGTATCCATTAAAATAAAAGTACGTGAACAAATTTTAGTGCCAAAATAAGTGCAACAAAAGCATTTCAGTATGTGAAAAACAGTATCTGTGATGACGATCTGAATGTAAGCACAGGGCTGAGGAAATAATTTTGGTCTTGTCCTTTGCAGTGAGTTGCTATAGCTCAGGATATTTATAGCTTTGTAGAATAATGAATATTAACACTTGTCATGTCATATCCAAAGTGTCATGTTAAAAAAGGGATTTGAACTCTAGAGATTAATGCAGTGAAAATTATGACAACACTTGGCTCAATGAAAGAAAGGCTTTGAATTAATCATAAAAGGCTCAAAACAGAGAAAAGCTTTTTCTGGTTGTTTATTTCCCCCCCCCCCCAGACCACCATGATAACTCTCTGCTTCCCACCTTTGTGTCCACATCTCAGATCTGGTTAAGCTGCCTCCAAGACTCTTCTACAGGTTCATTGTAATGTCTGTCATTAATCTGGTTTTATCATGGGTTTGTTACTCGTGAATGGGCTAGAGAAGAGAATCAAGTGCATTAACTGGGTACTGGGAAATAATCAGAGACCTACACTTGCATAGCTAGCTTCACTAGAATTTTTCATCAGGTCTCCTGCAATGAAGGAGACTTGAAGAAAATGCAGTGAAGAGACTTGATTGCATGACTTTTCTGCCGGGTGGATATATAGTCTTTTTCATTCATGCATGGGTGAAAGTTTCACTTTTCTGAAAGAATTGCAGAAATCCCCTTCTCTCAAGGCAATTAGACTTCAAATGGGATAAAGAAACATTAGCTACAGTGTCTGAGTGAAGGGGGAAGCAGCTGATTCAGATATCTAGAGGCTGGAGGGCACCATTATAATTCAAAGCTTGACCTCCAGTTGGATGGTGTTTCCCTAGTCTCACTAGGAGTGAATTTGGTGGTGTTATTACAGACACACCATTGTGAGGCCAGATTTTGCCCAGCTGCTACATGGGCACAAAGAGCTGAGAAAAACTGCAGGAAGCCTCTTCGTTGTGTGTTCCTGGACAGTGGCCAACCTACCATCAAAGGTTGCTCATTCCTTGAAAAAGCACAGGGCTTGCTCCATGCCCCTGCAATGCCACAACTGAAAGGTGTTCCAAGAGAGTTGGAAAGAGTAGTTCCAGTGTCCCAGTTTGTGGGACACTGTGTTTAAGGTGGCCGGGAAAGGGAAGTCTGCAGTGACACAGAAGATAAACAATGCCTGAATAGGAGGGTGTGGAAAACCATCTCTCAGGGACAAGCTGTAAGGCATGATAGAGCTTTTAATGAGTGAGCTGTCATCAAATGTCGAGTAATCTTTAGTGATGTGTTTCTGTACGCTTTTGATTTTTACAAGCATTTGCAAAAACTCCCAAAACTAATCTATAAGCTGGTCTGCCTCTGACCAGCACAATTCTTTGTGTGTCTGTGTAAGTTTGCAGCGAATACACTCTAATTCTTATGTAAAAATTCCATGGGAAAATCCAGGAATGACTGCATAACTGATTTGGTATGGCACTGGGCTTTAATTGTTTTCAGATTTCAGTTTGCAAGGCCAAGAAACCAGAATCCTAAATAATCTTTCATTTCTATCCCTCTGCAAACTGAGTCTCTGTGGCATGCACAACTGTAGCACTCCACACTGTATATAGGAAAGCACTTCCAGTGTCATGCAGATGTCTGCTCAGTAGCTTCCATATGGCAGATTACTTGTTATTGGACCAGACTCTGCTCAGGCTTGTGCAATTCTGTTGCAGTTGGCGAGGAGGTAATGCAATCACAGCTCAATCTGGCCTGTTGGGTCAAATAAACTCTGCATTCTTGAGTAGGGGTTCCAAGTTGAATAATGTTGCTGGAATAATTTCCATCCCTCGTTCACTGCCTTCCAGAGCAATTGAAAGGCTCATGGGTTTGGTAATAGGTTAAGGGTTTTCTGCCACCTGAGTGCTGGGCAAGGACAGAAAATCTTGGATAGTCCTGGCACAGGAGAAGCCTTTATTGGCCCAGTGCAATAAACCGGTGGTCTTAGTTGAGGCAAAGGACCAGATAATTATAGAAACAGAGTCTTCCTCCAGAAACTGTTCTCCCTGTCAAAGCTGAAATATTTTGGCAGGGGCAGCTTCCTCAGTGTCTCTCAAGCTCTGTGTTTTTTATGGCTTAAGAGAACACTACATTCACTCAGGTTTTTGAGACACCTAACTCCATTCTGTTTTCTATTTATAATATTTTCCATGTTGGTTTTTTTTGGTGAGACTTCTGTGTGTATGTCTGAAATGAAGACCAAAATTTGAGTTTAGACTCTGCAACCCAGTCTTGCCAGTACTGGTGTCTGCACAGCCTGGCTCCATGCCTGCTTGGTTTCATGCCGGTGGCACTAAGATTTGAGGAGGATATGTTTTGTGGTGGTGCTGAGTGATGGCTGGAAACTGTTTCTTTCATTCAAAACCTCATTTTGAAATATTTTTGATGTAAATGTGCTGGCTTCAGGTGAGTTGCACTTGCCTGGTTCAGGTCAGGCCCAACCTAACAAATTCAAGCTCATGAAAGTCCACCTGAGGATACCCTGAGCTTTAAAAATCCTTCATATTTAACCAAAAGCTTTTCAGTAAATCAAAGTTTTGTCCATTTAGAAAAGCTGAATCTGACCTAAAGTTTTTATGTAAATACTGCAGTTAAAGAAGAGTTCAAATGAGGCACAAGGGCACTGGACAGATAAGGCAGAAATACAGTGGTCCTAACTTGTCCACTATTGCTATATAGGCAGTGGGCACACATAAATAAGGTTTGTTCTTTTTGCTCCCTTGTTTTGGTTTGCAATTTGCAAATTGTATTTGTAGCTCAGCTAATTTGGAAATGGCAGGAAAATCCAGTCTACTTATGAAGAGACACTTGCCATCTGCAGTCTAGCAGTGCTTGCCAACTGTATGTTTGGGACACAGCAGTCTACTCAACAGTGGTATCATCTGACCCTAATATATCTATTTCTCAGTTTATGGTGTTGTAAGCATGTCAACAGAGTAACTCTCAAACATGGCACATTTTGAAACAAGTAAATTATAGCACTAATCTAATGCCTCATTTTGTTTTTCTGACCCACTTAATTTAAAAAGCATCTAAAAATGGAAATGCTGTTTAGCTTAACGTGAAGACAGAAGTGGCTTTTTTTTCATCCCAACATCTGTGTCCAGAAAGGAAGAAAATCCTGTTTTGACTGGCCTTCCTCCACCAGTCTTTTTTTTTTAAATTTTTCTTATTTCTTGTCTAAAGCAAAGTAAGTTACATAAACATTCCACCTCTTTCCATAAATTGGCTGCAGTTTCTGAACAATAGAGTTACTGTGAGGAGAAGAAAACCACAGACACACCCCACAACTGTTGGTCACACAGCCAAGGAGAACTAAAGACGCATTCTTTGAAAGTACCAAAAAGGAAATCCATGGTCTTAAGGCAAGA
The DNA here is from genome assembly GCA_013398175.1 of Climacteris rufus. Taxonomy (NCBI): domain Eukaryota; kingdom Metazoa; phylum Chordata; class Aves; order Passeriformes; family Climacteridae; genus Climacteris; species Climacteris rufus. Next base: position 26,730 of record VZRZ01008814.1, on the reverse strand, counting down.
CCTCTTATGTTATGTTTGGAAATGTTTCTCATTTCTCTCTTTCTTCCCCCACCCCCGCTTCTCCTTTAGCTTTCTTAGCTCAACATGTTTGAGGGAGTGAAATGGCTCTAGACAGAACTTTATTCTTTGTCAAGATGTGTTGATAGTATTTGTCAGTAGTCACTAACCTGAGACGGGATAGTGAAAGAAAACTGAAAAGTGGGATTTTAGAAAGAGGAAGGAAAACGTGTTACTAATAATGCCTTTGAGGCTTCCTCAGTATAAAAAAATACTTCACTTGCAAGAAGAGAGAGGCTAAGACAGAAATCTCTGTTTAAAGCTGATAGTTCTCAGTTGTAAAAGTAATAATTCTCTTCAGAGAACAATAACTTTGTAGAAACATTTGTTTGCTTCTCTGAAGTATCTCAACACGCTTTCCAAATGGGAATTCACCCCCATCATAGCCTGTGTTCCCCAGCTGGGCAAGCCAACGCACTAGGAGGTTAGATAGCCCTGTGAGAGTCATGCCACAGCAAGAAATACACCCTGAATTACTCTGCTGCATACAGCAGTCTGTGCAGCCTTCTAAACACAGAATACCAAGTGGTTTGGCACTGTCTGTTGATATTCCCTCTTGGAGGCTCTGGGATTATGATCTCAATGAAGGCAAAGTTGCTGCTGATCTTACTGGGAGTTAAGCAAGCGTAAAGTCAGCAGAATCCTGCAGCCAGGAATGCACAACAAAGTGGTACCTATAAATCAGCGACAAGGTGTCTGCTGGCCTCCTGCTCACTGGTGTGTGCTGAGGATACTGCAGCAGCCCTGCACGCAGCTGTGACACCCGGATGCTCTCCAGGCAGCGAGAGGGCACGGCGAAGTTGGCCGGCTCGCCTTGGCGGCAGCCCCCGCTCCAGCCCTCCCCTCGGCAGCCGCAGCCGGGCTCCAGCAGCTGCCCCGCTCTCCCGAGGGCTGCCAGGGCTCCCTGCTGCTCTCAGCCTTGCCGTCGCAGCCCTCCCCAGCAGGGACACTTCCCCTTGTGCCCCCATCTCTCGGTCCAGAGCCAGCCAGAAGCAACAGTCAAATTATGTGCAAGGAGTGTGGCTGCGTTTGAGTGCATCTCATTGTGTTATCTGGCATGTTTTGTTCAGGAAAGGCACAGAAGCCAGCAAATCCTATACTGTGTAAGGAAGAAAACAAAATAGCTGTTCTTCTGCTAAGGCACTGAGACATTTCAACAGGATTGGGCCCACCTAAAATACACAGTGTATATAAGCTGCTTCCAGACCTCTAGTTTAAGACAGAAAACAAACAAAAGAGGAGAAAAATGAGGAATTATAATCCCCTGTGTGCTACTAAACCCAGATATATACAGAAGCTAACTGGTTTTAGAACCTGCAGTGACTGGTAGTTGCAGTACACAGCATGTGGCCTGAAAAAGGTTAATTTTTTCCTCTTGCCTGCCAAATAATTTCTCTACTCCACCCTTGGTGTCCAACTTTCCAATCCCTGAGTCAGTGTCTGAAGTCAAAACAACCAGCTGGGCCTCACGGAACCTTTCACTGTGGGAAAGCTCAGCTCAAAATGGCTGCATTGTTTCTCTGTAATCTTATCTTGACTGTATAATATCCTCAGCAATTCACAGAATTTTCAGGATTGTGTTTTGACCCTATGGGAAATGCTGACCTGGATGATGTAAAGTTTTTGTTCTTATGTTATAAGGGAAAATATTATGAAAAAGTAAACTCTCCATTTACTATCTTTGTTGATATAATTTACTTACAACTTTGAGCAGAAAGCTGCAGGATTGTGCTACATACACCTTTTTTTCAGAATAACTCCTCAAACAGAATCTGATAACCTGCTAAGATGAAAGACATGGCACTGGAAATGTACCTGTTTTAAAGAATATGTCATAGTAACATCTGCTAACTAAGAATAGTTTGTTCCAAGATTTTCAAACTGCCTTAGAAAATTACTCATGGGCAAAGCATGTGGTATCTATTAATGTCCAAAGATCCACATATATAGGCCAAAACAAGGAAAAAAAGAAAAAAAAAGTGATTAAGAGTAAGATTACAGGGCACAAGAAAAATTTGAGAATAAGAAGACACATTAATTTTGGATGTTTTTATGTTGTAGCAACACTTCCAAACTTTCCAATATCAAGTTATAGCAAACAAAGGCCATGTTTGAAAAAAGACACAAGGATCACCAAATGTAAGGAAATAGAAAATGTAGTGCTTCAATATGGTGGGGTGTTACATTTTGAAATCTGGGAGGAAAGCTGTGGGAGTATGTGCCATGTGTTGGGCAAACAGGTGTTCCTCCCACTGAAGAGCCAATTTTAGTGGTGCCAGGTAATCTCACAGGTGCATTTGTTGGAGCAGGTGTCAAGGCAGGTCTTGTAGGCTGACCTCAGCTTTGGCAAGGAAAACTTGAGGAGAATCCTGTTGGTACGGTTTTAATCTCAGCTGTGAGCTGAAGGCCAGAAATCCTACCTTTGGTGGTGAGATTTTCATATCAGGCTAATATTGTGACAAGAGCTTTGCAGTCAGTTGCACGGTGAGGACCTGTTTGTGCTGCACAAATTGCTCATGTGTACTGGGGATGGCAGTGGTCAGGCAGGCTGGAAAGCAAAATCAAGACTTTTCATAGCCCAGGTAGAGGGTTAAGGGTGTGCAAATTCCTTAGGGTTTGGTTGCCCTAAGCTATATGATTTCCTCATTAAGAACTTGATGTTAATGTAGTATCTATGATGATTGGCTTATGATGATGATGATGTAGGAAAATGATGTACTGGAGCAAGTCTGAAAAGTGCTGGAGCTTCCCAGCCATTACAGATGGATGAGTACTGCTGGAGAGTAAGTCTTAGAGAAGACAGCTGTAGCCTTCTCCTGCTGGACCTGGTTCCCCAGTCTATGCCTGTTTCCATCCAGTTTCATAGTCTTACTCCTGTGTATGGTCCTCTTTTGGTGATAAGCGCTTTTTGTCTATGGGGCAGGTACGTGTCCCATATTTAATGTGTATTTAACAGGGCACATTTCTTATCTAGCCTTGGAGGTAGGAGCCCAGCTATGGAGATATCTGATGACTGGGTATTGTTTTGTGTGCTGAACTTGGAGAATTAGGCTTTAAGCATCATTGATGCATAATGCATGTACTTGTGTATGTAAATTGGGTTCCTGCTGTTAAACATGTGTCTGAAAGATCTGGTCCTCCCATTTAGGTTTTTTTTCCCCCTTAGGGAAAGGAACCGATTTTAGAAAACACAGTTATCAGGATACATCCAGTTCAAGTTTTCACTATTACTTACTGTACATGAAAAATCACCACTGACTCATTCCTTTGCAATTCAATGTTTGCACAGTTCTCTTCCCCAATACTTTTGAGGGGATCCTTCCTCACCAGCCATAAATTCAAAAGATCAGTTGTGTTACAATTGCATAAGAAAAGAATGTTGCAATTATGACCACAGCAAATTATACCAAAAGATGTGTTGCTGATCTATACAAAGAATGTCAGAGCCCTTCCACAGCTATTTGCTTTGGCATTATCCATGGCACCGTCCTTGAGCACCGCATGAGGAACATGCAGGCGCCATACAGGCGATACTTGGGCTTTTGGTTTTCTTAGAAGCAGTGTGCCAGACAGATCCCAGCGACTGTGCAACTGAGAATTCAAACAGATTAGACATGTGTTTTTAAGTGAAATTGGAAATGAAGAGATCAGTGAAGACAGATGCTGCATTATGCATAAAAATCTGCAACTTGCTTAGATTTGAGTCTCACATGACAATAGGTCCTTATAGTGATCTTAAAAGAGGAGAACTTTCCCTTCCATTGGCTTTTCCTACTTTTCCTGGTCTTTGTACTGCAATATACTGAGCCTTCTTACTGTCCAAATCCAAACAGGCCTTAATTCATACAAGGCCTCATATTCATAACAAGGCTTTATCAGCTAGTGTAATCCCTAAAGTAGCCCACCATAAAAACTACAGGAACAGGTAAACCCTTGAAACTTGTCTGCTGGCACAGCTGACAAAAAGTCACAGCTTAAAGGCACGTTCCATCCTGGAGATATATGAGGTAACTGGGCACTCTGATAGTATTAGGAAGGATGTTGTATGATGGCCTCAGGGCTATCATACTACTGAAATATACACTTGAGATCATTGCTTCCAGTCAAGGCAGATTTGTGTTTGTATTACTTTGAAGCTTCTCATTTCTAAAAAACCCCACCTTTCCTACTACAAAGTTACAGCCTGGTGTAGAAATACTCACATAGCACAGGCAAACATCCCTACCTTTCAAATATTGGTGTATGTGTGATAGGCTGTGGGCCAGTTTTGAATAGCTATCTGAACTACTGATACCAAAAGTGCAAGAGATGTATTGCCGAGTGAATCCAAAACACTATTTTAAAGCTAAATTATGCACAAATGTCCTTATATAGTTCATTATTCCATTAAAACTTTATTCCATTTCCTTGTTAGTTGAACCAGACAAGTTTGTGATGCCCTCAGCTATACTGTAACTTGTTCATATTCCTCACTGTGTTCATTTTACTCACAAGAGTGTTAGTCTCATTCTAGAGAGTTTATACTTGTTTAGCTTTAGCCAGAATTGTCAGCTCTTTCTACTTGAAGTCCCCATGTACTTCCACTGTTTTTCCTCAGACCAAAACATAAGCTCTGTAAACCTTACTACCTTCTACAGCAACAAAAACATGTTGTATTTTCCAGTAAAATGTCTCAGGTGCCAAGCACAACTCAACTGGCAGTCTGAAGAAACTGTCTCCCAAAAAGGTTGGTGAATATATGCAAACATGAGCTGTTTTTCTAAAGGCACTTGCCAGAGCCCTTCTGACACACCAAGCTTAGAAAAATACTTGGCATCAAGCCCTTCTTCCAGAATTTCTCCTTTTGTAGGCAGTGGAAATGCCTTCTTTTCATGTATTCAGATCTTCTGGGTCAATACATAAGCAAAGCCTTCTATCTTTAGTTCAGCCATGGCTGGCAAACACACCCACTCTTTTAGCTTTTACTCACAGTACCATTTTTTTGTGTAGTTGAACCATTTCAGTTCCACAACTCTCCCTTAAAAGGATATTTCCTAGGGCTGGAGCTGTAGGATGGATGAGTTCTTTTGGCTTTTTTCTTTACCCTGGGGGAAGTGCGGTCTCCTGCATCTCCAACTTGCTACTCCTTCCGTGACAAGGAACATTCCATAACAGAGATTATATACCTCTGTGTAAAAAATATATGCCATGTACTTTGAACAGATTCAAAGACTGGGAATGAGGATTTCTGAAAGCAAAGCAGATGTGAAGACTCAGGGAGACAAGGGGAGAAATGAACTAAGGTTACTTTTTATGCCACAAAGTCATCACAACAATATGACTGTATTCATGGATGTCTGTTTCTTCCCATCTGGCTTGCAGGTCTTCTTGTAGACTTCTTGAATTTCATCAGTTACCTATTATACACTATATCCCACTGTGTGGGCTTTCCTTGTATTGCAAAATGTGAATTTATGAAGTAAGCATGGTACACATTCTGAAGCAGGTCATGGTATGTCTACAGCAAGCTGGTAGGTAGGTCCATAGAGCAAGCCAAGCCTGTTTGAAGGCTTCTCCAACTGTGCTTTCCAGGCATATCTGCCACCCGATTCTGAACTATAACAGAATGTTGCTTGGGTTTACAACTGTTTCCTGAAAAACAGTGTTGGTCTCTGTTAGAAGCCATTTGTCCAGAATGTAGACTCTCAGATTAGACTGACCAGATAAAACCCAAATAATATTTGTGACTTTTTGCTAGTTTCATCTCTTGCTACTCACATTTAAGTAATTACAGAAGTTACGATGAAAAACCCCTCAGGTTTATTTCTGCAGAAGCCAGGGTGCAATATCAATAGTCTTTTATTGTTAAAATCTTTTTGCAAAGAAACACCTTTCTAGCAGCTGATCACTGTTTTCCTGTAATATTCTTATGCTGGCAGAAACAGATGACCAAGAAATCCAAAGAAGAAATAATTTTGGGTTAAGTTCCAAAAAACAATTCCTTAAACAAGCTGTTTACAACTCAAGATACTTTATAGTTTTTGTCAATCATATATGGCCATGTATTCCATGTGCACTGGGGGCAATGTGATTCCATTTCAGTTTGTTTATAATTACAGATCTTCAATCTTGACAACATCTGTAGGGTGAAGTGATCCTGCAAATATTTACTCAAAATCCTTGATGTTATAATTGTCCACCTACTACGTAAATACATCAAGGTCCAAAGGCTTTGCTGCATCATTACCCAATTAACAAAATGTAGGACAGAAAGTAAATCCTCATACCCCAAGGCTCCCTTGTCAATTAGACTCTAAAGGATGCCATTTTATTTATTTTTTTTTAAATTTGAGTTGCTGAAATTGCCCAGTCCTCAAATGCTCAACTCAAGACTGGATGGAGGCAAGGTCTGCTGACATATGTTATGTTCCTCCACCATTATGAGTTATTACACAGTCAGATAGCAAAATACTTTTACATAGGCAAATCCTGGATGAAAACTTATTCCATGAACCTAATTTCTGGGTAGCAGCAGAAATAATTACTCAGAGTTAATGCTGTGTGCTCTGAGTGATAGTAAATTAATAAAAAGTGGGTGTTGTGTTTTTTTTGCTTTCACTTGTGGCTGATAATGAAATGTAAAATGTTTTCCAGAAAGGTCCCTTCATAGCCATATAGAATAACAAGAGATTGTGAGGTACAGTCCTTCCTTCCTGATTTAAACCTCCCTGTAATTTCTGGCAGCTATTTGTCTACTTTGTTCCTAAAAACCTGTAAGGATGGGTATTGCACACACTCCTTTGGTAATCTGTGCCAGTACTAAAATATCTCTTTAGCAACTGCCTGGTCCCTGATGCCCTGAAACAGGTTTAGCTCTTCAATTTGTTCACTCTCCCAACATAGCAGGACACTGGTGACTCATCTTAAAGCATGTAGATAATACATGCTTTTCAGGGAAGAATGTACTTGGATGAACAATCTGTAAAAGTGATGTTTCTTCCTTTTTCAATTAAACAGATTGGCAAAAATAGGTATTAACTTTCCTGTTAAAAAACTGTTTAGGAACTCTGTGGGAACTGGTCCCATTCAGCTTGCAGTGACTAGCTGGTTGTCAATAACTCTTTTAAGTTCTCCATGGGCCAACTTTTTTTCTGCAACTGTCCTCCCTTGTGTGCTTGTGCTGTCTTCCACACAGGTTGCAGCCAAGCTGTGTGCTTTCTCCCTCCTGTGTGCCTGGGCTCGGTGCCCATGAACTCTGCCCAGCTGTGGGGCCACTTGTGCTTCTCCTAAGGGTGTGCAGACCTTGTCTAGGTATGGACAGGATAGTCCTCCCAGGCAAAAAAAAATCCTTGCGATTCTTAATGGAAAGATAAAACAGAGCATAGCAGAAAAAGAAGCAGAAGTGAAGAGAAGCACTTCTATATGCCTGGCATTTTGTCTGGTAACAAACAGACTGCCTGTTTCACACAGCTCGGTTGGAGTCTGTGTTTCTCATCTGTTTCCCATAGTAGTTCCCTGTCAACCAGCAGATCCTTTAAAAGCAAGTGATTTTTATCCCTCCATTTTAGTTTGAGGCCTTTGTTGTACCCCAAGTGTGGAAATGTGGATTTTTGGCTTGAAACTAGAAACTAAAAAAAGAAAAACAACCCCAAAAACTTTTCCAGAAATCAAAACACCACAACTAAAGGATGTCTGGGATTTTTTTATATGGTCTTTATACATGGATTTTTATGTGACCATACTTTATTTTATTTTAATAAGCTTACTTTTTATATAGAAGGGAGACCCAAAACTCTCAATAGGCTAAAATTTACTTAATATTTTGTCACAACTGGCTAAAGTAAAATTCAAGTTTCTACAAAATACCATTTTCCCTGGAGATTTCTCTCTATCAATGGCAGTTAAATAATTAATAGACAAAACAAGTGCTTTAAATAAGGTTGCTTGGAGATTCTCTCCACAGGCAATATGAAATACAATGGGCTTGGGAATTTCGTGTTAATTCCTCTTAGAATAAGCATGATAAAACTGTGGGCCATTTATCAAAGCAGGAATCTCCCTAAGTGCAGATAAACTTTCAATCATCTCCCAGACAAACTGAAAGCCACAGGAGAGAGAGCAAGCAGTGTAGTTGGTGGGCAGTATGTGCCCCACAGCCACTCTGTAGGGATGGCTCAGGGTGAGGGTGCCCAGCAGCCTACGGCAGAGTCATCCCCTGTGCCGCAGACATGGGGCTTTGAGGTGGCATTTCAGTCACAGCCATTGCAGCTCGATGCAAGGGGTGGCCCACTTGTGTATCGTCATCTCCCACACTTGCAGTGCTTGCAGGCTGTGGCAGAGGGTGAGGGGGCACATTGGGCTGCTTGGAAAAAAGAGGTATTTAGTACAAAATGGAGAGAATCTAGGAAAAGAGACCATGAAAACAGTAGTGGAGTGAGAGAGGAGGGAGCCACTTTTACTGAACAAGCAGCTGGGACAAGGATGTGATAAAAGAGTAAATTCAAACCAGAGGCTTGGCTGGCAATCTTTGATCCTTCTCAGAGATCTGGTCTGTTTGCTCTGCAGACCAAGCACCAAAGAGCTTTGTGTAAATAAAGATCCCTTTCCATTTTTTTCTGGAGATCGGGAGACTGTACAGTATTTGCAGGGAGAGAAACCACTGAAAACATTTATGGTAGTGTGTGTTTGTTTAATTTTGGATTTCCCAGTGGGGTTACAGTTTCCATTGTTATGTGCTGTATTTAGGGTTTGTGATCAACAGCAGTTGTAGAGTTTCACTCCTGCAGAGTTTTATTAAAATATCAGATAATACTTTAACTTAATGGACATGTTTGAAAACCTATAAGTATTTTTTCCCCTTTATCTTAAGCTGACATTGGCATGCATGTGCTTTTCCTGTCTCTTCATGAATATCCTGATGATGTGCTATGATAGCATGTTCTGGTAATAGACTGGAAAGCTTTTTTTCTTTTTTTTTTCTTTCTTAGAAACAGCAACACTCCATTAGTACGGATGGAGAGTTTATTCTTTACCTCAGTTGGTCCTTTCAGGCATTTTCCTAATAATATAATCAGTTATTGGATGACATTCCTTTCAGTCAAACTACATGCTTGCCTTTTTAAATGTAAAGCTTGGTCAGTGAGCACAGTCTTTGGTAGGAATCCATCAGCTGGCAAGTTTGTTAAAGGTGTGATGTTATTAGCAATTCAGTTTCTAATTTTCTGTTGCTGCAGTACTGTATTAGGAAAGCAAAGCAGTAGGGGAAGTGTGTATGTTAGGGAATATAAGAGCATAGCAGAAAGTTTCCTCATTCTCAAACAAATGGGAATCCCTTCTGATAACATGGGATTATGGTGGATTTACAACCAGGACATTGGGTTTTACTAAGTCGGTTTAGCAAAGCTTTTTCTCCCCATTGTCTGCTGGTTGAGTGACATTTGCCTGCTCTGTTTCAGATGAGAGGTTGGAAGTTGATGTAGGACTTTTGCCTGCGAAGTCTTGTGACAGTGACTGCAAGGCAGAGGGCCAAAGGAAGGGAATAGAGACCTCAGAGGCACAGCATATGTGCCTGCTCCTAGCTTCATATTTCTGTGTTTGGGGATGTACCTACACCATGAGGCCTTATATTAAAGCACAGGCTATTTATATTTGTGTGGCACAGTGCTCTGAGGTATTCATCCAGCATCATCCATGAGGAAAATGGGGCTTGAGAGCACCCATTCTGACTAGAATTTATTATGAGATCTTCATCATCAAGTCTGTACAAGGAGCTCCCTGCATTTTTTTGCTCTCTGGTTCCCAGGAGAGAACAGTCCTTTATATACCTTTGCTTAACTCTGGAAAGTTAAATTAAATGAATAATACAAAATCAAAAGACAAAATGACATTATTGCTAAGCTGTGCCTTTAGTTTCAGAGCTGCATGCTGTGGTAGATTGTGACTGCTCTTTTGTCCAACAACTTAGATTTAGGAGGCTAAATAGTGAGTATGTGTCAAGGGGAGCAAGGAGCTAGAGGTCAATGGCATTGATGTCACATTCACTTTGCCTCTGTAAGAGAATTAATTAGGCTTCACACAGGCAGAAAAGTGAAGGGTTGAAATGGTGAATGAAACCAGAATGAAAGGCAACACATTTTGCACATTTACTCATGTTTGCTGCAAATCTTATTGAGTAAAAGACAGGCTACATTCTCTCTGCTTTGAACTTAAGAATGGCTGAGGGAGTCAGATCAGAGATTTGCCTGTTCCAGTGTCTCATACATGATACGGGCTAATAGCAGAGCCCTGAGTAAAATGTTTAATACTAGACAAGCATACAATCTTATTTCTCTCAGTATACACTCCCATTTTGTGGCAATATGCAGCTGGGGGTTTCTTCAGCCAGAGATTATATCCTCATCTCCGTGCTGAATAGTTTTTTATGGATTTTTGAAGGGCTTAAAGTCACTTCATTGACAGAGCTGTTTTGGTTCTTCAGGATGGGACACAAAAAAGCTGTAGAAATAGAAAATGACCAGTCCACCATGAGCTGGTACTTACCAATTCTGTGTTGTGGAAATGAGTTTTATTTCTTTGGTCTTACTCATGATTCTCCCTTCTTCAGTGTTACTCCTTATTCCTGCAGAAGTAAGAAGAAAATTGGGCTTTTTTAGTATATTGTTTAACAGGCAATGCCTGTGCACACAGGAAAACCTTTAGATTTAGATATGTGATTTTGTAGTCAGAAGTTATTAACCTTCACCTGTTATCAATAATTTTTTCTCAGAAACTAAATTAAAATCAAAAGCTCCTGAAGATTGCATATAAAGTCTGTAATTGGTATGAAATGAGGATGAAGTGCTGTTTGCATCACTACCTAAATAGCCCCTTCTGGTACTTCAGGTACTTCTGACCAAGGATTCAATGAAAGCAAAAATCTGCAAAGGAAACAACTCTTTGTATGAGTAAGCAGGGTACTGGACATGCATGTACAAGACTTCTTACTGGAAGTATATTTGCTTAGTTCATTCACCCTTTCTAAAGGGAGGGACACTAACCAATTTTGATGGAATAGTCAATTCCATCAAGCCAAATACAAGGAGAAGCAACATTTTATATTCCTTAATTATGCAAACTTTCCTGTTGGCTGCATGCTACACATAATTCTGCATGTGCCCAGAAAGAAAAAAAAAAAATCAGATAATCCTTCCTCTCCGCCTCCTCACCTCTGATATGGGTCTTTTACAGTTCACTTTTCAGGTGACTCTAAGGGGACTACTTGTACACTGTCATTGTTATGGCACAGGAGCACATTGTGCTTGTACCCTTGCCCAGTTCCCAGAGATTTCCTTTCAAAACGGATTGCATTAGATTCCAATAAAAATCCTTAGGCTCTGTGTTACCGTAAGTTCTGTTCAAGTTTGAAATAGAATTTTGTCCTTTGTAGAAAGGCAGAATTTTCAAAAGCAATGTAATGCTATAATCTAATGATTTAGACACAACTATTTTAGTAAATCACAAAAAATTGGCATTATTCTCTCTTTGGTGATCCTTTCTTGGAAAAGCTAAGCTTCTTAATAAATCTCAGTAGTCATGGATGGAAATCCACCAATGGCAACAGTGTTTATTGACCTTTCCAAAGTGTTAGATTTAATTAGATGTTCATTAATACAACTGCATATAGATTAGTCAAGTCAGCTCTTTTCCTTGTTTGCACTGAGGAGATTCTCAGCTCCTTTTAGACTGGACTGGTCCTTAGCTGTAAAGGATGTGTTTGCACTTCAGTCTGCAGTGTGCTGTGGAAATACATTTGGCTCAGATACTGGGACCAGTTTAATTGCAGTGGTCTGGAGACGAGCAGAGGGCTTACCCAACCTTCTTGGCAGCTGCTCTGCAGCTTGACTTAGGCCCAGGGTTTGAGCAAGCTCATGCAAAGCCAGCTCAGTTATCTCTGCACTGCCCTAGAGTTGTAGGACAGACGTGCAATGCAGTGGTTTAGGGGTGTGTCGCAGTAATGACACAAAAGGAAGAGACAGAGGCACCTGTTACCAGGATCAGAGAGAAGGAAGGAAGGGGGCAAGACCCGCCTTCTTTATTTTTTATATCCATTTAGAAATCACTATTCTTTGGAGGAAATCAGTTCTTCCTCCCTCAATTACAGTGGTCAAAGGAAATGTCCATCAAAGTTCTGTGTCCATGAGAAAGGAATGCAATGATAAGATACAGTTACAATAACATGGCCATGTTTACAGAGAAAACTGTGAGAAACTAACTACAAAGGAATGATAACATCCAGAACTGCAAAAATCAGGGCAACAGGGGTGCTTGGTTCTTTGCTCATATTCTTGTTTGGCAGACCTGCTGGGGGAGAACCTTGCACCAAAGAAAACATTGAGTGGGGTCTTTCTCTGTATACTTCGCTGCTTTCTTCCATGCTTTCAGTGTCATACCAAAAGCAGCTGTAATTTTTTTCAGCTGTATTAGAGCAGTGCAGCTATGGAAACATGACTATGATATTTAGGAAGTCTTGCTAGCTTCAGTTTTATGGTAGACATGTATCTTTCCACATAAAGGGGAGTATGGAGTAGGAATCAGGGAAAAGTATCTGATATTACACCAAATGGAGGTATTCAAACCTTCAGTTGCATTGCCATACTTATTATGAAGAATTACCTATAAAATTGCTTATGGTGCCTTTTCAGGATGTTTTTTTCCTTAGTAATACTGTCTGAAGCTGTAAGAATACCTTTTCATACTTAAAAATACTGTCTGGGTGCTTATGCCCATGCTCCCTAATGCCTATAAATTATTATTTCCACAAAGGTTTATTTCATTGTAGTGATGCAAACACGGAATATATTAAGGGCTACCAAAATTGAAAAAGTACTTTAAATGAAATGCTTTTGTTCATTTAGTTCTTACATCTGTTCAAAATGTACAAATCCAGTGCTTTGACAGACATTTTCTTGCTATCAAAAACCTGCATGTGTGCATGTTGGAGAGGCTATGTAAATGTATATGAAGGTACTTACTAATGTATGTAGTGACCAGAAGGTAATGAAGAAGTAAATTTGACAACTCTTTTCCCAGAAGATCATACTCTNGATAGGAATAAAACCAGGCTTCTTTTAACATAATTGACTCCCTTATTGACTCAGGAGTAAAGTCCTTGGTCCCCACCAGACACAGCTACTCTTGTGGGAGTTCACTCCCTCCTGCACCGTCTCCGCTCCAAGTTTGATTAAAGTCTCTCACCACAGGCTTTGAAGATGTATCAGTTCCGATGCTGCAGGAACCTCCTCCTCCATTGCTTCTCTTCTTTGGCAGACTGGCATCATTTGCTGGCTTTCATATCTGATGTTTCAGTTGTTTTCCCTAGTTATTTGCTGTACTCCTTCTCCCCTGCCTAATCTACTAACTACATGACTACAGGGTTACATGGCGCGCGCGTGCGTACTACAGAGATTGCTTCTTAAATGTACTGTCGCAGAGGCGTTTCTGTCCTTCCTAATTGGCCCAACTGTGGAAAACAGCACATCAATCTTCCAGGAGCCATCAGAGATAGGCCCTGACTGGACAGCTGTGGGAGCTTCTGGAAGCTCCTTACAGGAGCCATCTTTTGGCCCCTACCACACCCAAAAAGCTAGACCCCCCAAACTTCTCAAACCACGACACTATGTAAATTTATATGAAGGTACTTACTAATGTATGTAGTGACCAGAACGGTAATGAAGAAGTAAATTTGACAACTCTTTTCCCAGAAGATCATACTCTTAAAAGTTCTGGAACATAAGTTCAAAACCCCTCAAATTTCTCACCACAGTTTGTGACGTGTATGTATAGTGTAGATCCCTGTGAACCATTCAGCCTCCCTAGATTCTTTTCACACACTATGAAATACTCGTTTAGATTTTCCTAGCTTCTTTCTTGGAGGCTTTTATCAGTGAATTAATTAAATCTGTTGGTATTTTGAATACTATTTTTCAGAAGGGATGTTAAAAAAAAACTCCAATATGAGGGTATTGTATTTCTGAAATAGGTTACTCAGAGAGGTGCTGAAATCTGCTCACTTGAAACTTTTCAAGACTTGGCCAAGTCTTGGCTTTCCTGAAATACTGCCTTCCTTTCCCCTGATGTTTTCTATTTTCCTATGCAAAATACTCTGTTTTTCCCTTGATGTATATATACCATAATTTTTGGTATTTCATGTAGTTTAAGACTAGTGTAATAATTTAGTCTAATCATCTGCATTGCACAGACTGCAAAATTTTACCAGGATTTCCTGGTGGAAGCTATGTTATAGTCAACTGGCCACGTGTACTGTAAGAAAGCAATTCAGTCTTGCTTTAAAGATTTTGGGTGGTAGTGTATGTCCCAGTAATGTGGAAGGTTGACCCAATAGATCATTGTCCTTGAAACTGTTAATTTGCAATTTATCCCCTGAGTTTTTCCAGTTTCAACTTTGTACATTTGTTTCTCTGGTATCTGATAAATCTTCCTCTGCAATGTTTACAATCCAAGTTAAGATGTTGTTTAGTACATTTAATTCCTAATTATAGGAATCTTCTTTTTTTCCTTCATAGGATTTTAAGGTGGGTACAGGATCCAGGGCTCTGTTATGAGTTGTATTAATACAGGTCTGCAGAAAGTTAGTTAAGGGTCATTGTTTCTGTCTACTGCTCTGGTATGAAGCAATAGAGCAGAATTCTTGAAAAAGTATTTACACATATATGTATTTTAAACAGCTGTGGCCTCAGCAGGGACTTTAGGGTACATGCTTTGGAGAAAGATTATCATTTTAGTTCGTTTTCTACTCCTCACACTGAGCAAGGTTAAATTGTACTCCTTACCTACTGACATCCCTTTTTTAGACTAAAAATCTCTTCATAGCAGAAAGCATGATTCTTGTTTCCCTATGAAATCACTTGTTGCCCCTTCAGGTGCTATCAGATAGATAAAAAGTTCAGTTTGCAGAGAAAAGTCTTCAGAAAACAATTATAGAATCACAGAATAATCTGAGTTGGAAGGGACCCAGAAGGATCGAGTTTGACTCTTAAGTGAATGGTCCATACAGGAATTAAATGCATGACCTTGGCATTATTTCCACCATGCTCCAACCAATTGAGATAATCTCAGACCAATTATTGATTATTATAGATTAGTAGAAGTATGTAGTAAAAGTAACAGGGGAGAAAGCATTCCAGAATTAAAAACAGATTTTTTCATTCCATGTTTTCTCAACCTGCTCAAAATGGGAATTTATTTGTGGCCTTTCTTAATCTGCCTGAACCAAAAAGTGTGTAAACATAATTCCTGATGTGATTCCAATCATATTGCTGAACATTACCATTGTGAGG
Organism: Climacteris rufus; assembly: GCA_013398175.1. Taxonomy (NCBI): domain Eukaryota; kingdom Metazoa; phylum Chordata; class Aves; order Passeriformes; family Climacteridae; genus Climacteris; species Climacteris rufus. The sequence goes on along the minus strand of VZRZ01008814.1, from coordinate 11,359 downwards.
ACTACTGTGGCTGTATTGTTGAGGGAATAATCTCATACATTGATTCATCTGACACGTAACCTACAGTGTGGGTCAAACACAAGGCTACATTACTGGATCCTTTCAAGATCCCACAAGCCAAAACAAACACTTTGACAGGAATCAGCTGTGCTGTGAAAAATATTCTAATGCTGGGGAGGGGTAAGGACAAATCCAGACATGGATGTGATACCTCGTCAGGGAAGTGGGAGTTAAACACTACTGTTCAGTGTTGTGTTGCTGTACCATGATGGAATAATGAAAGATCAAGGATCAGTTTTTACTTTGGTTAAGTCTGTTGTCATTTGATACTCTGATGGAGAGATTTCTGCAGGGAAGAGGTTGAGCCCTGTGAGCCCTCAAAGCACTTTCTTTCCATTGTGGGCAGCTCAGTTAAGCTCTTATTAAACTCAGCTTTTTCTAATTTTGTAATTCACCCCCAGACATTTGCTTTTGTTCCAAACACAATATTAGCTGTAGATGTTTGCCTGTGTTTGTGGTGTGGGTTGTATCATTGTTTGTTGTTGTTTGGTTATCCTTTTCTACTGTCAGGTATCAATTAAATATTTTATCCTTCTTAGGCTATAAAATAGCTTGCTAATCATAAGACTAATGTTCTTGAATTCAGGATTTAATTGACTTTTACTAGTGAAAAGTATATGTATTTTGAAACATTGGAAGTAATATGTTCTTATTGTAAATTTTGTTTGCATACAATGGTCCATAAGCTGTATAAATCTCCTGGCACTGAAGACAAAGTTAGTTGAATCAAATTCATTTCAGTATTATTTCTTAATCCAGTAGAACATGCTTCTTTTTCCCTGAGAAAAATCATTTTCAAGTCAGTTGCTTGAAATGTATTAAGTGACGAACTGCAGATAGCAAAGTGAGCATTTGTTTGAGTTCATGCTTATTACAGCAGTGTTCTGGAAAGTGTTTGTGCTTAGGCTTTTAATAAACTCCCTCTAGAGATCAATTACCATGATTTGTCTAGTTACTATGGATAAGAGGTTTTGGGGGGTGGTTGTTGTTGAAATGTCTTGTTAAAGTGAAAGAGCATTGAATGGTTTTATTCAGGCAGAATAAAAAGCAAATGGAAAGCAGAATACCGTACCTCTAAGGAAAAATAATAACTGAAATTGTAAAAGGGCTCTGCAACATTGCCAGGTCTTGTAGGACAATTTTGTCTGTGTATTTTAGGCTTGTTCACAGGTAGCCCAGAATGTAGGTCAGCAGGGGAAGATGTATAAGAAGGAGGATAAGCACTGATGAGTTAATACGCTTGACAAAGTTTTCTCACTATAAGGTTTCAGTATAATCAAAACCAGTTTAGTATTTGAGGAAAAGCACCGTGAAATGGAGTAATGGAATTAGCTTTTATGTTTTTCCAGGAACCTAAGCCACATTTCCTGTCACAACTGTATATTATTAATACAAGGCATCTGGTAAGTCAGAGCTGCCCTACAATGTGCACAAATATAACATGTCTGGTTCAAATAATTTTTTTTGACGTTTGTGGTAAAAAACTAAAGCAAGATGTGGCCTCAGCCCATCATAAATAAGAATATGATTTGGAGTACTGCAAGTTTTCAGCATGGGCTTGCAGACAGATAATATAATTCTGTTAATTTAGCATGTGTTACTGCCTGCATTTTTGTTTTGCTTCCCTTCCATTTTGTATTCTGTGGTTGCAGCAACTAGTTTCCAGTCACAGAGGGAAATGAGCAGCTATCTTGAAAGTCCCTCCCTCTCCCAACCCTCTGTCATTCAGAACTGGGCACAGAAAGTTGTTTGTTTTCTGATTTTGGGGGTGCTGGTGGTGACTCATGTCATCTTTTCTCATCTTGTAACCAGCCTCCACCAGCTTAAGGCAAAGGGCAAAAACTCTGCTAATAAAATGGGATCATCTCTGGAATAAAATGTCCAGAATATGATTTCCCAGGGAACTAATGCCATATGCAGAGATTTTTTTCTACAATACCCACTCTGACAAAAATCTATTACTGCATTTCCTTCTAGATTGCTTCAACATATACCAAGAATGACTGAGACTTCTCTGAGAGCCAGACAAGCCTGGAAGTCTGGCACTGAGTCTCGGATTGTGAATCAGGACAAGACTCAGAAATTCTTTCTTGTGTAGTTTGCCTAGCACTCTCCCAAAGGCCTGTGTGGAAGGGCTCTGCATAGTGTCACATATCTGTTCCTGTGTGCTGTTCCTGTCACGTTAGTCTTGTCAGTATGCAGAACAGTGGGAAACCATATCTGAAATCCCACTTGGTTACATTAAATGGCTTCCCAGAAGCCTTGCAGACTGGCATAAACTTCAGCCAAATGGAGCTGTAAGCTGAGATAACCCAAGAGCTCTGACATGGAGATTGGTTGCCTTGTACAGCCGGTCAGCTGGTTTTCCAGCCCTCACCAATTCATTTTTTTTGCTAACACCAACTGAATCTTCTTCTCATGCTTGTGGTGCTGTGGTGCTTGACCACCTTAGCCTTGGTCTTTGCTCTGTTACTTCTGAACAGCTTCACCCATTTCCACAGATTGTACCATTAAAAAATCCCCTCAGCACTTTAAAGGTTTTGTGCTCTGTGAAAATTGAAAACATACTAAAACAAACAGTTGGAGAAGCCTCTCTTCTGCCCTTTTCATTATTGAGCTTCATCTTTTTTCATCCTTGGTCTTATGTGATCCCTTGAATGTGTTATGACTAATTTAGGAATTCTGAGATTAAAAGGACATGTCTGTTCATGTCTGTAGTGCTGTCAAGGTTTATGTCAGAGAGCATCTGAATTTCTGTGTGCTAGAAACACTTTTGCAACCTAATCAAGTGACATTTCACATCTGAGGGAGTAACCTGCCACTCCAGCTGCACAGCTGGTTTGAGCCCTGAATATTTTGGCTGTAAAATAACAATGATATTTTATAACATGTTTTTTAGAAACAGATTGGAGGATCTGAAAGCCATGCTGGGTGTTTTAAGGTTCGGACATCTACCAGGAAAAATATTTTGCAATTATGGCTAATTAATAATTTCCTTAGTTGGTGAACCAAAACCAAATCTTGCTCACCCAGTTCAGATTGTGTAAAAAGAAAATACTGTTTAGAATTTACTCTTCAATGGGGCTAATTATTCTTTATATTTCACCCATCACATCATAATCCTCTTAAGAGAAAAGAAAGAAGAAATGTTCTCATTAAATTCTGAAACAGGCCTTTTTTCTGACAAGTTGCTCTTCCTTTGAAGAGTCTAATATTCAATGATGGAAACGGAATAAATATAAAAGCTTTGTACAGAATTATTTACTTAAAATTACACCATCAAAGAGCTTTTCATAATAATGTTTTAAAAATCACAATGTTTGTGTTGAAAACACTATTGAAACTGCAACGTGCTTACTCACCTGGTGGTATTTTCATGTTCTTACTTAATGAACACACTGTGTTTTGTTACTGTAAGGCTGCCTGAGAGACCTGAGGTTTTAGTATTGAATCTTTCTTCAAAAACAGAAGTCTCAGTTGAGGAAATCAATTCTATTCAGCAATGAAATAAAAAAAACCTTGAGCATGGTCTCAACTTCCATTAATTCAAATGATTTTCTAGCCTGAAGATTAAAGGGTCCCTAGGAGCCACACATACTTTTACTCTCATTTTTTTGCAGTATGGTAAGATGTTTTGACTACAGTACCTGTGTGTCAGGGTGAAACTGGATAGGAATGCTCTCCTTAGTAGCTGTGTACACACAATTCTGGTTTCCCTATGAGAGAAGTGTGTGGTGATATCCATGGGAGAATGGACTGCTTGGATGTATGAGAGTTACCTCCTACACAGGACAGAGAGAAGTCTAACACCTTCAACATCTAATTGTTCTGATACCATGCCAATTCCAACATGAACTCCCTTAGAAGGTAGACATGGTCAAATGAGGCTCCTGTGGACCATTATGAACCTGGATTTTTTCTCTCAAAGAATAACATCATTCCTGGAAGCCCATCGTATAAGTGTTGATGAAATGAACCTCTTGGCTGCCAGGTGAAGAAATACCTTTCCTAAGTTAAGGAGTGTCTGTCCAGATGAAGAAAAACAGATCCATACTTAGCAGATCTATTTATATGTATGAAACATTGTAATTTAGAGCTGTATGATGTTCCTAACTGAACACACGGAAAAAAACCCCGTCCCTCTCATAACTAGAAAAAATTTTCTTAGCTGGGAAATAATTAATCTAGGGAAGTACAGTTTGAAGTAGGGAATAGTTGTGTTCTTCTCCAGACCTGCTTGCCTGCCAAAATGTTCCTGAGAGGCAGAATATGTTCCAGAGAAGTTCATGTCCAATTTTGGTGGTAGTGTGCTTATAGGTGTATATCAGTTACATGAGGGCTGCAGTAAAAATAAAACGTGATTGTACCATTTTGACTGAAGTCCCCTGAACAACATGTCAATGTTTTAAACAAGATTCCCTGCCAATGCCACTGGCTTCAGGTATCTGCTCTCTATCAGATGCAGGATTTCTAAGTAGCTTGTTTGACTCCCAGCTTTGCAGTTACTTACTAAGGATACTGGGTCTGGATCCACAGACTATTGCTGTGTCCTCCGTGAGTTGTACCATATTACAGCCAGAAAGTCTGGGCCCATTTCGCTGCACTGCATGTCATGCCATTGCCTTTCATGCTTTGGACTTCAGCCCCGCCCAGTTTTCCTTTTTTGCAGTTGCCTTTCATCTCAGCAGATGTCCTGTCCTTTGTGTTTTTTTGACTTCTTCCCCTGACTTGGAGACTGGAAGGAGAATCTTTTGGAGGCCTTTTGGGGCTTTTCACTGCACCTTGTGTTATCCTCACGGCCTTTCATTTTTTTCCGCTTTATCGGTGAATTGCCTCCATTTCTTGGGCTGTGTTTCGCTTTGTCGTAATTCCTCTCCTGTGTGTTCGTTTCGCTTCGTTCCTTGTTTTCTGGATTTCATTTCCTTTCATGAAAAGACTTTCCTCTCATGAAAGGAAATGAAATCTTGCGATTTCAATGAGCATCATTTTGGGCAAGTTTGGGCCCATTTCGCTGCACTGCATGTCATGCAATTGCCTTTCATGCTTTGGACTTCAGCCCTGCCCAGTTTTCCTTTTTTTTGCAGTTGCCTTTCATCTCGGCAGATGTCCTGTACTTTGGTTTTTTTTGACTTCTTCCCCTGGCTTGGAGACCGGAAGGAGAATGTTTTGGAGGCGTTTTGGGGCTTTTCACTGCACCTTGTGTTATCCCCACCACCTTTCGATTTTTTGTGCTTCTCTTCTGATTTTTTTTCGGTTTCGCATGTGTCGTCCTTTTTCTCTGTTTTTCTTTCTTCCCTTACTTTATATTTGTAGAAGAATTTTTTGGACGGGTTTTGCACCTTTGCACTGCACCTTGCCGTGTCCGATGTCATTTCAGAATTTTTCCGGTTTTTGGGCTGCATTTCCTTTCATCACAATTCCTGTGCTGTGTTTCTTCTTTTACCTTCATTGCCTGATTTCTAGATAAATGTGCATATTATTTCTGCATTTATCAGTAAATTTCACTGCACTTTATGTGTATCCATTAATTTTCACGTTTTTTACTACTTTTCTGAATTTTTTTTGTGCCTGCATTGCGTTTCATCATGTTTTCTGTACCCTTTTATTTTTTTAGTTTAGTTTCCTGTTTCAGGATTTCATTTTCCTGTATGAAACGAAATTTCCCCATTTCATCAAAGGAAATGAAATTTCCTCATTTCAATTTGTGTATCTTTAGTAAGCTTCAGCATATTTTACTTCTGTTTGTATCGTACCGTTCCTTTTGATTGTATTCACTTTATTTCAGGATTTCTTTTTTTTACAGTTGCTTTTTATTTCATATTTGGTTTTCTCTTGTCTGTTCATTTCATTTCATTCTCTGATATCGAGATTTCAGTGAGTATAGTTTTGAGCACTTTTGTTCCTTTTGCCTCCATATTTTTTCTTGTTATTTCTTTTTTTGTCACTCTATTTGAAATATTTTTCCTTTTTTTTTTTAGTTTTGTTTCATTTCGTTTTATCTTATTTTATTTCATTATATTTACTTTCCTGTCTTTTTTTTTTCCACTTTATTCTTGATGTCTCCTTAAATTTCCTTTCATCAAATGAATGTTTTTCATTTCATGCAAAGAAGGCAAATATCTAGTTTTCAACAAGTATCATTTAGGAAGTTTTTTGTCATATGAATGAATGTCATGTCATTTCATTCTTTTTAGTTATTTTTACTTCTGTTTAGCATTTTCTTTTTTCAATTTTATGTAATTCATTATTTTCCTGTGTTTTCCTTTCACTTCATTCCTTGATTTCTCATTTCTTTTCGTGAAATGAATATTCTTCATGAAAAATGAAATCTCAATATTTCATTGAATATACTTTCTTTCGTTTTCGTTATCTCTAGCAGAATTAGATTCTCTGTTTCAAAACTTTCCTCACCTCATGGCCCATACATGCTGTTAGTCAGCTTCTAAAGCAATTCTAAAGCACTATATTTCCCTTGGAATGTGTCATTGTCCTGTCCTAATTCTTAAAACTAGGCTGCACCTAGTCTATGTGCTTTTATAAAAAAATATTCTGGAGGTCATACCCACAAAAATTTATATGTCCCACAGCTAAACCCACATTATTTTTTTTAAAATGCACAATTTCAGACATGGTTTTCAAGCATGATGAACAGAGAACAGTGTCCTTTTTGTGTGCATGTGTGCACTGTCTAGCAGGCAAGATTTAAGTGACTGCAGATTTCTGAATGGGAATCAAAAAATTCTTTTTGAAATGGACAACATTTGGTTCTGTTCAGTTTGTGGCTAAAGATCTGGGATTCACAGACAGGGCAAGAACAAAGTCTTAAACAAGATTTTGCTGGTTTCTTTCACATTAACAGCAATATCAAAAATAAAATTGGTAACAGAATGGGAAATTATCAAATTTGTGCTTGTCCTGGGGTGATTGTATCATTTCCCCACAATACTGTATTCCTATTGTCAGCGGACCTTTCAGTACAGGGTTATGTTCCTGCATGGAAGAAAGCGGATTTCCTCCCAATAGACTATATATAAATAAGGTGGCTCCCCTGGGATTGGGCCTTCTTCCCAGCTGTGGTGGACAAGGTCGGCATGGCGGAGAGAAGGAGAGGGTTTTTTTTCCTCTGTTTTTTAATTCCCCTTGCCTTTTCAGACAGTTTTTTTTCTTCTTTTTTTTTGCCTTTTTTCTTCGTTTCTTTGGACCTGTGCCATCACCTGGAACTGAGGAGGGGATCCACATCGGAGGGACATTCCGCCTCCCAGACCTAGGGAGGCCTGGTGCAGCCTAACCAGACAGAAGTGACTCTAGGACTTTCTACTAAGGTTTTCCCTTTTGGGGGATTTATTATATGATATTATTCATTTGTTTTTTTGTCTTTGCTGTGTCTACATGCATATTGTGTGTGAATAAACAGGGTTTTTTTCACCTTCTTCTGAGTAATTTCTTTCCAGACCAGAGTGGGGGAGGGGCTGGTGAGACCTGCCTTCTCTTTTGGAGGGGGTTTTCTCCTGATGTTATCTCAAACAATAACAGTACTTAAGCTGTTTTTAACAATTATGTTCTTTTTTTTTTTTTTTTCCACTCAGAGCCTCAAAAATTGACTAGCTCTAATGAAAAAGAGAAGATGCTGATGTTATATGATAGTGGAAAACAAAGACATTTGTTTCAAATCACTGTTGAAAAGTAATAGGTCATATTTATTCTCTGGAAAAATTGTACAATGTTTTAAACTCTTCCCAGGCTGCAGTGAATGTTTTTCATCTTTACAATAAGGTTTTGAGGAATCACAGATAGCAGGCATCTCAGAAGGGGAATGTAAGTAACTTTCCAAAGCAGTTTTTTTACCATAAGATCATACTTCTCTGCCTATTTTCTCCCCTTTTTATAAAATACAAGAAAAAATTTACTTGCTTTCAAGCTATAATAGCTTAACAATGTCTTCATTTATGCCCTTCGAGAAGGTATATATCATACTTACAATTATGTAATGTTGCTCATTTTTCACTGTAAAATAGTTAGTTTTCTCTGTTAGACAGTCTCAAGGACGATTTCTGTAAACATAGCTATGTTGTTGTAAAAATTATCTTTTTACATTCCTTTCCCATGGACACAGACCCCTTTGACAGACACTTCTTTTAACCAATATAGTTAGAGACGGAAGTGTTAACTTTCTCCAATGATCTGTGATTTCAAAAAGTGTATATAAGAATTAAACGAAAGGGGTTTCCCCCCTTTTTCCGCCCTTGCTCTGAACACAGCCCGAAACTCCAGCTCTCATTATTTCTGCGTCTTCGACTGATTACCGGGATAAGCCGTAATAACAAGCTACCCGGTAATAATGTAAGTATGATCTGCCTCTTTTCTATTGATTCCCCACATTTCAGAAAATGGACATAAACGTGAGTAGCTATTAATGTGAAGACTACCAATGCATTTTTAACATATCTATTCCATGTAAACATTCATTTGTTAAAGTGGAATGCTTTTCTCAAATCACTTCTCATCACATTCGTAAAACACAATTATCCAAATAGACTACTCCAAGAACAGGCATTGGCCAGGCATTAACAACCTGGTAGCTGAAGGCTTGTTGGCTCTCTTACCAGAGCCATTCTTCCAGCTTCTCTCAGTTTGGGAAAGCAAACATGCCTTGCAGCATGCTCTGGAGCATGGTAAAGTCAGACTATTATTTGCAAGAGTTAGTCTTTAGAGAGGAAGCATGAAATATTGTTCTGAGCACAAGGCAAAACCTGTAACTCCCAGTCCTGCCTCTGACCATAATTACCCAAGGTTTTGGGTAAATCACTTGATTTCTTCAACTCAGTTTCTTTATCTCTAAAATGGTGATAATGTCACTTGTTTTGCTAAGTTATTTTAAAAGATGTTGAAAAAGTAATGCTTGGAAAAGACTTTGGTGATTAAAAATGCATTTTAATTGTGATATTTAATACAAACAGCTCATAAGTATGGTGTTCTGCATTCTGTTACAAAACAATCAGGACAGATTCAATGCCTAAGTCATACAACAGGACCTACAACTGTGTTCTTAGAGCAATACACAATGGCATTTCCTTACAAAAAACTATAGAAAGTGGAAACCAAAAATTTCCCCACTGTTTCCTTGTGGTGAGACTACTGCAATAGAAATGGGGTAGAGAGATATTGTTCAGAATATTTTACTCAAAATGTCCACAGAGTGTTTCAGCTGAAAACAAACTTAGAACTCAGTACAGAGTGGTATTGGGCATACAGTCACGTCTGAGTGTAGATCAGCAGCAGCCCTGCAGCTCAAGGGTCTTTCTTTGGTGTGGCAAAGTAGCCATAGATCAGTTGGCAGTGATTCTGAAGCAGAACAAAGCAGACCACATGAGTAGCGAAACATAGCATTAAAGGACAGAGTTTTTGAGTTTTCTCAAAGACTGCACTTAAAACAAAAAGCAATTACAGCCATGACTGGAAGGAAAGACATTTATTTTTTGGCCTGGTTCTTTATGTATGGGCTGCAACTCTGAATGATAAGGCTAGTTGAGCCACATCTATTGTCTGCCCCTGTTGCCCTGATTTTTGCAGTTCTGGATGTTGTCATTCTTTTGTAGCTAGTTTCTCACACTTTTCTATGTAAACATGGCCATGTTATTGTAACTGTATTTTATCATTTACATTGCTTTCTCCTGGACACAGAACTTTGATGGACATTTCCTTTGACCACTGTGATTGAGGGAGGAAGAACTGATTTCCTCCAATGAATAGTGATTTCTAAATGTATATAAAATAAAAGAAGGCGGGTCTTGCCCCCCTTCCTGCTCTCTCTTCCTTGCTGGTAACAGGTGTCTCCGTCTCTTCTTTTGTGTTGTTACTGCGACATTTGGTGGCCCGGTACGTTTTTCGTGGACCCGTGGAAGGTTCCTGTGGCACATTTGGTGGCCCGGTACCTTTTCTGGGACCGTAGCACATTTGGTGGCCCTGGTGCGTTTCCTGGATTAGTGGCTGGTTTGGCGGCATGTAAGTTATGCATTAGTGCTGTTACTGGTGTTAGCTAGTTAGCTTTGAAGATGGTTATTAGCCCGGACCCTCCGGATGATAACTTGGTGATAGAACTTTTGGCAGGCACGCTAGAAAGTAAAGGAATATTGGTTCCTAGAACAGAGATAGAGGTTTTATCTCTGGACAAAGGAACAGAGACTTTTCCAGGATACTCGGGATTTATTCTCCAAGGCCGTTTGGAGGCAATTAGGTGAACTTCTCCTGGATTTACTGGCTACTGATGGTAGTGCTCAGTCAGTTAAATTTATGATCTGTTGGAGACGGCTGAATTTTGTGGTCCAAAGCTGTGGAAACTCTCCGAATATAGCTACTTCGGTGAGCTCAGTTTGTGACCAGGAGGAATTCCTGGAACTCCCTGGCTCGGACAGCACGGAGGAGCAAATTAGTGATATATTCCCTGAGCAGGCTCAGCCGAATGGCTGGCAGGCGTTTGCAGGCGGCCAGGTGCTCTCAAGCTGCACGGCGTGCGCTTCCCCCTGCCTTCTCTCTTGGACTGAGGCCAGGGGGGAGGGGGAAGGGCGCCCGGGCGGCGTGGGCTCCGCAACCCCCCCCGTGCCTTTCTGGCGCTGGCTGGGGAGGCGGGCGAGGGGGCTCCCAGCGGCTTGGAATGGCCGAGGTGCGGTACCCGGATATGTTGCCCCGTGCCCGCGGTGGCCGCGGACTCATCCGCCGCAGCGGCCGTGGTGGCGGGTCCTGTGGCCCCACCCCCGGCTGCAGCGGCGGCGGCTACTGGTCCCGGGACAGGCACTGAGCAGTGCGTGGCGGAGACGGAGAATCTGCTGGATTTAACTGGGTCCCCAGCTCGAGGCTCTGTCCCGCAACACCCGCTGGGGAAAGCAGTTTCAGCATTAGGGTTTCGGCCGCCCGGGGTAACGCTTTTGGGAGCGTTGTCTCAGCCGCTCCCGGCCGCGCAGTTTGCGCAGCCTCCGCTGAGTCAGCCTCTATCTGTCCCTCCGCCTTCAGGGCGGAGCCAAGCTGTCATTCTTCGGGACACTCCCATTCCAGAGGCGAGAGCCCTCCCCATGGAGAGGCGGGGGGAAGCCCCAGTAGTGACCGGTATGGCTGCTCCGGAGCGTCCTGCCGCTGCCGTGAAGGTGGCGGGGGAGAGCCCTGAGCCATTTGTGTTTGGCTCTCCTGGAGGTTCGATGCTTCCCTGAGACGCAGGTTCTCGGTCGCACGGTTCTTCCTCAGCTGCCTTATGGACGCTTCCTCCTTGCAAAGTCATGGCTCATCCTCAGAATGCTACTAATTTCTG
>VZRZ01008812.1:78900-97176 GCA_013398175.1 Climacteris rufus | reverse complement strand
GGGCAGGGACACCTCCCCTGCCCAGGACTTCCTTGCACATCCCTGGGCAGGTCACTGCCACCTTGAAGAACCTGCCCACCAGCCCATAACCAAGCAATGCCACTTTTCACTGCTTACAGCAAGAAGCACAAAAACCGCCACTGCAATACATTATTTTACTGCCAACAGGAGAAATACTATATTTTCCATGAGGACTTTGGCACAAGCTACACACTAAGCTTTGTGTAGCTCTGCTCCTCTCATCACTTAACTATGTTGCTTTATTCTAGTCTAATTATAATTGCCTACATATTTTAAAATAATAATAGTAAACTTTTGTCCTGCTTTTTCCCCGTAGTCCACCAGATAGCAATTTTCTGCTGGATTAAACATCTCAATATCCTTCAGGAATATGTACACATCAACTAATTATTAGAAAAAAAAAGATTTGTTGTTTGGGCTTTGAACATAGCAGGAGGCTTTTGAATTACAGGCTAAAATTTTATGCAGTTAAATAATTTCCACATGGATCTCCTTCTCTTCCCAAAGCCCCGATCTAGTATATAATAGCAGTATGCTGAAAAGTTTATGCATTTGAGCAGAAAAACTTTAAATGGAACTAATTAACTAGGCATAATTTTAGATACATATTTAAGTTCTTGGATGAATCAGGCACAACATTTTTGTTTTCTAAATCTAAATAAATGGGGAAGAAGCCAGCAGAAAGTAAACACATACACCAGTTCATCCCAGATAACAAGTTTTGGTGCTTAAATGGCTCAATACTTAAATATCATTGTGAAAGGCTGTCAAACATTAGACTCAGAAAAACATTTTCACTTGAAATACACAATGCTGCTGATGTACCCAGTGGAATCAGATTCCCATTTACATGTGGAATGAACGATACTGTATTAACAGTGAAACACTTGTAAATGTAACACAACTAAGAACAGATAAAACACCAACTTGCACACGGGACTGTGCAAGCCCAGCTGCAGGAACAGCAGCACTGGAGCTCTGGCACCCCTGAGCTGCAGCATCCCCAGCAGGGCTGTGCTGGCACCTGCCAGGGCACCCTGTCAAAAACCAGCAGCTTCCTTCTCTTCCTGAGCCCTGCACTGCTCTTGTCCTGCACAACTCACCATTAGGAAAGGGGAATTTTAACTGACCCCTGGAATGTTCAGATAGGCTGCAAAGCACAAGCAGTATTATTATTTTAATGTTTAAAACTGGTTTATTGACCACTGACTGGCAAGAAGCCTCTTCTACAGCTTTAGCCTGCTAACACTGTAGGTGAATTATTTTCCATGGAAAGCCAGCAAGCAGCTCAGGGAGCTGACAGGATCTGTACCCCAGGCTGCAGCCCTGAGTGAGTCACCCCTGCCAGCATTTTCCATTTGCACTGCTGCTCCTGGCTGATCCTGTCCCTGAACTCTGCTGTTCCCAGCTCCTGTTCCCAGCTCTGCCACTGCTCTGGCAGGGGCCTTGCACAGAGCATCTGTCTGTGCTGCAGCCTTCCCAGAGATGAGATAAGGATAAGCATTCTGATTTATATCACACGTGGATTCTCAACAATGGAGTTCAAAATACTTTACTGTTCTATATCAAGTGCTGTGGGCTCCAGAAAAAACCCATCCTTCCCTCCTTTCTTCTACTTTCTGCTCCACACAAAAATCCAAACAAACAGTCCTCAGCTGGTTTTATAGGTTTCAATACTTCATACCATGTAATTTACAGAATATGTTAATGTTGACTTAGGGGGAAGGCAAACAACAGTGTAAAACAGTTGTGAGATGATTGTCTATAAAGTAAAACAAAGTGAAAAAGGAGGGAGAAGGAACCAATTCCATGAGGGATCATGAGTTAAATCTAATTGTTCTTCTTGGGGATACATTTCTGCAAACCTGATCAAATGCAGTACTGCAACATAAACTGCTTTACAAGCTTGGTAAACCAAGTGAGAGGATATCAAGAGCAAACAAAACCTGCTTTAATGCCTAAGACAAGGCTCTTAGCTCTCTTCAGACACTTGTTAAATGAGTTCTCATGGCTTCATGTCTAAATGTCCATTGAACTGAAAATCAGAAGCTATTTATGAACTTTGAACAAATGCCTCTGCACTTTTACCAGTGATCAGACCCAAGGCACGTGCAGATTCCACAGCTGCAGGCAACCCAGGCACCACCACAGAGCAGCCAACTTGTCTTTTTGCACATGAAAATCCATGTAAAGGCACTGAGTCCCCAGAGCAGCCACAGACCTGCCCAGCCATGCTGATGAAAAGCAGAAGGCAGGGACACCTTTCCCTAGGTCAGGGTGCTCCCCACCCTCCAGCCTGGCCTTGGGCTATCTGAGAGTGCAGACATCACAGCAATGGAAAGTCTGCTCAAGTAGAAGCCTGAACAACAGGCTAATCAAGATGATAAACAAATTCATATAAATAGATCGTTTAGTCACTCACAAGATGTACAAGTACACCAATAGATCTGTGTATCTGAAATATTCAAAGAACAGTGACTTAGCAATTACCTGTTCTCAGAGACAACATTCCTAAAGCTCATTGGCATTGAAAATATTTTAATTTAGTAGTTTTTATTGCTTGAATTCATCTGCATTTTGTGCTGTGTTTTTGAGCATCTGCAGGTGCTGGGAAAAATATTCACTTTAAATATTTTATTTATCTGCAATGAAACAACCTAAAAAATTAATAACAGACTTAGCACAGCCCTATCTGTTCATGCAGATGGAATGAGAGACATTTATAATGATAGGAGAACTCCTTAAGCACAGCTGAACATGCAGTACTTGAGACTTGGTGTCAAAGAACTTTATGGTCACATTCCAGCAGCAAAACAAATTGGGTCCAACAAAGATTCACCATTTAACTTGGAAAAAGATGATGCAGAGTTTAAGACAACTTCCAATTTTTAAGTTAGATGACTCACACAAAACCTTCTTCTCCCTCCTTGCTGTCTTCTCCCAGAGCTTTATTCACACATCCAGGCTGCCATAAAACTGGGAGTTAAGACATGATTTCCTTTGCCAGTCTCACTGTGTTATGCAAACCTACTGATGCAGTAAAAGTTGTCTTCTACTTCTCTGGATCTCATTTTCATGCATTGCCCAACACCTTCAGTGCTGTGCTTCTGGGGCTTCTTCTCAGAAGCCATGAATTAATTTTACTTCCAAAGATTTTTGCCTTCTTATATACTTTTACCCAAACAAGAATTCTTTAAGAACTTGCTTTAGGAGAATCTTCCCTCTCATCAAAGACTAATTCCAACTGTTTCCAACTGTTGGCTTGTTAGACTTTAACTGGAACTTTTCCAATCCTCCACAAGTCTAAAAGTCTTCATATAGTGAGCCTAAGAGGCAAAAAGCTTTGCTTTCTCTTGATTAATTTAATTGGAAAACTGTGAACTGTACAACCTGACATTCATGTTCTACAGAACCATAGAACCAGAGAAGAGTTTGGGTTGGAAAGAACCTTTAAAGGTCATTTAGTCCAAATCCTCAATTATATATTATAATAATATATTATATATAATGACACAATAGAGTGGTTTATATCATATAAGGGTTTGCCAAATCCTACAAAGAAACATTTTTGTGAGTGCTCTACCAACTCAAAAAGCTCAAAGGTGACACCACTAATTTTTAAAGAGGCAAGACTCCAGTGTGTGCAAACACAGCAGGTGACTCTGTAACTGTGGAGCCAAGGCACTCACTGGGGGGTACCAGTGCCTGGAGCAGTGGTTGATGCTGGTGGGCACTGGGATCACCACACAGCTCGTCACAGCAAGGCACAATTACCAAATTCCAAGCTCACAGGGTTCCAAGGATGTTTCACTAAGTAACATTAATAGCTTGCTTTCTGCTGCTGACTCCCATTTCTAAAGCCACGACTGCCCCGAGACCTGGCTTTTACTGCTGACATTGTTTCAGTAGAAGAAAGGCTTCACCTTGAAGATTATTTGGCAAGAAGAGTGGGAAAATAAATATTTAAGGTCCTATTCAACAGTGGGTTCTATATATAAAGTGGTTTATTTTGTTGCTGAAACCAAAGAGATTTTATTCACGATAGCAATCACTAATCATAACAGCAGGATGCTATTTGAAGATAAGCCCACATGCAAAAGCCAGAATGAGCTGTGACACATTTACAATAGCATTCACAAAAGGCATTCTGCTCTGTAATTCTGCCTGCTTTGTTGTAGAGCACATTCAATGACTTTTAAAATGACATTTGACAGATTTCATGAAAATATGTGTGCATCCCAGTACGCAGTCCAAGTCTATCAAAATAGCTGCACTTACACCTCCTGGGTGAATCAGCCAAGGCACAGAGAAAGCCTCCTCTGGCCAAATGTTAAACCCCTTTACTGGGGTCTGAATGTCAGGGTGTAGTTGTTGAAGAAAGTTGCAGAGATATTTGAATAAGTCTGAAGGATGTGAAGCCATCATTGTTGGGCTGTAAGAGTGTTATTACCCAAATTAGGTGCTATTTGCCAGAAAGCCCTGAATTTACAGGGTTGGGAGCCAGGTGCTCCTGTATCATTAGATCAGCTCACCTGCTAAGGCAGAGGGAGGGCTGCTGCTGGCAGGTGCATTGGGAGCAATGCCCCGAAGGATGTGTATTTGTGTACACAAAGATGCTGAGTTCAGGCAGGAGGCCAGACATGGGTATAACCGATACAAAAATCCTGCATGGTTTGGAAAGAAAACAACTCAGTCTCAGGGTTTCCTGAAATAACAAGTTTTGGCAGCTCCCATCTCTGCTCTCCCTGACCAGGGACAGGACCCAGGGAAGGGCTGAGCTGTGCCAGGGCAGGCTCAGGCTGGAGATCAGGAAAGGTTCTTCCCCCAGAGGTGCTGGCACTGCCCAGGCTCCCCAGGGAATGGTCCCGGCCCCGAGGCTGCCAGAGCTCCAGGGGGTTGGGACAGCGCTGCCAGGGATGCCCAGGGTGCGGTTGGTGGGGGGTCTGGGCAGGGCCAGGGCTTGGACTGGATTATCCCTGTGGGTCCCTTCCAGCTCAGGGCATTCTGTGATTCTGTGAACATAATTCTCATCTAAGTCATGTATCTGAAGTTCACAGTTCTCAAATATTCCATAGTTAAACTCAAAGCTGTGACTTAATGTAACTTCCAAATACCCAAACATGCTGCCCTCTCCCTGCCCTCCTCCTTTTAGGAGGGAACTTCACTGGCCAGGGCTTTCTGCAGCATCTGCTGCTGTGGAACCAGGATTCCCCTTGGGAAATGGTGCTTTGAAAAGACCTGAGCTATTTCCACCCTACTTTCAACGTGTCTCAAGGAACAATAATTTGTCTTACATCAGTCCAACTACTTGGTAAGTTTTAGGTTTATTTACAATTTGTACCCAGCTCTCCCAACCCTGTAGGCTGGGTCAAGGACACAAAGCAGTCCAGACCTTTCCTAAACAGCAACTAAAAGATTCAGGCTAAGAGGGGAGAATGGTGTGAACCAGAGGCAGTGATTTATGCCATCTCTACTGAGAACATGAAGCTGTGATTTGCTAAGTCAGATCATGTGGGGGAAAAAAAAAAGGAAACAAACCCAAAATAATATTTTAGATAAGAGCAATGTAATAGGCCAGATGTACAAGAGGCACATGGTGTGAATTTTAGGGCTGTCCTGTAGACAGCCAAGAGTTGGACTTGATGATCCTTGTGGGCCAACCCATGATATTCCATTCTTACTTTAATAATGTAAAAGACATAAAAGTACTGATTTCAAAACCAAGGTGTAAACTTACTTTAACAACAGGAAGTAGTTTGTTCAATCTCACCTGACTCCATTAAGGAAAAATAAATTCCTTCCTGGCACAAGGTCTTTCACTTGAACACAGGACAAAGACATTATCACAGACTTCACTGCATGGCAATAATCACCTCACAATTTTGACAGGCTTAGACAATTTTTTGACAAAGTAAAATAAGTGTGTGGCAGTCTTGTGGGAGAGTCTTCTCTTGCTTGATGCAAGAAATAAGATTAGATGACACAGAACACGAAATTCACCTTCTTGTCTGGGATTGTTATTTTAACAATGTTGCAAATCAAATTTAAGAAATTAAGGAAAATTATGTACTTTAAATCATGTGCTGGAAATTCACCTCATTGATTAGGTACCTAAGTATGGCTCATACAAGCTGTAATTACAGATGAGCCATGAGCCTCAGCACTGCCTTTAAGCACGTTTAGAACTAACAATTGTTCCAAGAAACATTCACCATTATACCAGCTCAAAAAAAGAAAAGAGGGGAAAAAAGCAGCTTTCTACTTTACAATGCACAACTGTCACATTAACATTGAAGGACTGATTTGCAGGAAAGGGTCAAACCACTATTACTAATAACATATAAATTGATATTAAAAGATAAAAGCCCAGCAGCAAAGCCCATCACTGTCAGAGGAGAGGGAGCAGCTCCTTCAGAGGGGCTGACTGCAGTGGCAGGAGGAAAGGCACATTGTTGAGAAACACCTTTAATTCCAAGTAAGGACCCCAGAAATACGTATTTCTCTTGTCTAATGTTATGTTTCAAGACAGATTGACTGACACAGGATTCCAGGACAAGCAGGACCTTCAATAAGAACAGGCAGAAGCTGTGCCAAGAGGCAAAATTGCTCTTTTCACATGTTTTTCACTGTTGTTTCTTTCATTGTTTTAACCACAGAGTTCCTGCTGTGAAAGAACCTTCCCATGAGTCCATCACACACCTGAACCACCAAACAGCAGCCTCGGGTGCTGTGTCCCCATCCAAGCCTCCCATTTCCCCAGCTCAACACGGCTCTTACTCTTAATTACCTCAGCAGGCATAAGAAATTAAATTACAGCTTCTTCCTGGGTGCAAAATAGATTGTGTTCAGCAGGACTGAAAGCACCGTGTGCTTTTCACATGGATGTTCCTTGCAATCATATGTTCAACCAAAAAAATAAAGTGCTGGAAAGAATCCTGGAAAGAATTCCAGGCAGTTGGTATTGGAAGCAAAAATCTTAAGATGGAGATAATTTACCTGAAGTTAGAAAAAATGTGGATTTGAAAAAAATGAAAACACACAATTCCAAGCAGATAGGATAGATCTAGCAAGTATTAAAAAATAGATAAGTCAACAGTTTTCATACTAAACTGGCATTTCTGTTTATTTTGCTATAGAGGGTATTTAATTTAATGGCTATTATTATTATTATTATTACTACCATCACTAACTTCTGGAGCCCTCACAGACACAGTAAAGCCAATGCTATTAGATATGACTTCCCACATCTTTAACAGAACTGTTACTTACATTTAAACTACAGAGCACTTTAATATGATTGTTAAAAACCTTCCATTTAACCACAGTTAACAAAATAGTTGGACTATAAAATAAGCATATTAAAAATATGGTTGCTCATTAAAATTAGGGGAAAAGAACCCACCAGCTGAAAAGAGCATGGCTGGACTCTTAGATCCCAGGTCAAGCCTATGATATATATTTTCTTACCTAAGCTTAAAACATTTGCTATAGTGTTGATGGCATATGAGGATTTCAGACTATTAGTAGAGCTACTTTCCAAAATACCAAACATTTAACATTGAAAGCTCAGTAACAATTCAGCTTTACTTCCATAACGTTTTTGTTGGGTGTTGGCTGTATTTTTTTAATGGAGAAAGAACTTCTCAGATACATGAACAGAAAACACAAGGAACAGAAACCTAATTTACACACTCTTTGGTACATTTGGCACATTAGATTTCAGCAAAGCAAAGTAGCTGAGTTACCCTTTTCTGATGTTGTATCTTCTCCAGTCTTTGTCCTTAAACAATTTGTACCCATTCTGTAGGGGACACAGCTGGGGAACAGCTGGGGGAAGCTTCTCCCTTTGACAAACCCTGACTTCCAGTTCCAGCCACACAATTTAAAAACAGCCCCAAGAAGATCATGTGAGTTGCACAGGCCAGTTCCTCTGTTTTTGGGATCCAGTCTGGATTGCTAAGTGTTACTCCTTGGAAATGCATTGAGAACCTACATGCAGAACAACTTTGGGTGAGAAATCAGGGAATTCCATCAGAGTAGCACCCACACTGTGCTACACAGGAACCTGCCACAAGCAAATTCAACAATTCCCATTGCAGAGACCTGTGTGGGGAAAGGCACTTTGGGATGAGAAGGCAAAGTTTCTGTGTCAGGAGGTTGATGATTTCCACTCACTGCAGACAGGGATTCAAGCTCTCAGGATGAACGAGGCATATTGGTCACAGGGAAGGGCTGATGCTATGCCAAAATCTACTTCAAATACCTGTGTGTTTAACAAAAGCTGGAGGGGAAATATCAGTCTAATCTACTGTCTGTGCCCAAGAGGGAATGTAGCACTCTCAAAGGAATCAGCAGGAGAACACAGGCTCTTCTAGGGACTCTGAACTTGGAGATTCATGTTCCACATTTATCTATCACCCTTCTCCTGACCTAATGAAAAGGCAGGTGAACAACTTGATCTTTTTACAGTTTTGCCCTTAGCGAGAGTTTCAGGTGCAGATGTGAGCTGTGTTGTCCCAGGGGCTGGGACTGGCCCTTTGCCAGTGCTCCCATGGATGGACCCTCTAGGGATGTTACACATTTGCTATGGAGAGGATTCTCTCCACATTAAGTTGCCCAGCAATAGATCAACAAATAATCAGAACTGAGAAATGCCAAGTTCAGATTTTGCAAAATTTCTTTTTGAAAATGGCAATTAAGCTCAATTATTTTCAATTGTCAGCATTTGAAAAACCCCACCAATTCTGAACAAGTTTGGCAGAGCCAAATGCTGCAGCACTGGCTGAGGCAGAAGCAAAACAGTGGTTTAGGTAGGGGGGTTCCTGAACTCAGCAGTGGAACTCTTGCTAAGACAAAATGTTATGAGATCTATGGCCACTACAGTACCTTCTTGGAGAAAATTTAAAATCTCTATGCAGATAGACATCTTTGTGGTTTGTGATACAGAGGGAATGCATGAACCTAGCAGACAAAAAATCCTAGGTTTTGCATGACTCTTTTCCCCTTTGAATACTATCTGTTACTGCCATTTTTCCACCAAAAAAAAAAAAGAGGAAATAATGTGAGGAAACAGTTTTGATATCTGAGGCATTGTTTATCACAGTGGAGGTCACAGAGACTGTTTAGTTTAATCTGGAGTGAGCACTAACAGGGTTCTGTGACCTTACAACTCAGCACTGTTCATGATGCTGCCTTTAATCTATTCATAGTTCTGGCATTCTGCACTGTCACTGTAACCCTAAATCTCAAAATCAGACAGAAATGGGATCTGCACCTCTCTGTTTCAAAAGCACATTCAGTAAAGCTGCAAGAAGAATGAAATTGCTGTATCATGCTTTATGCCTAGACTACATTCTGCCCTCCCAGCACTGCCAAGACAGCTCTGGGCAAATTGTTAATAATTTAATTAAATAATTTGAGAGTGGTAGCAACTGCTATCTACTTCTTCAATTATCTCAATTCATTGATGTCTTCCTGCTGAAGGAGGTGGAATCTCATACCAGAGAGGCCAAGAAAAACCATACACAGTCACATTTTTGTAGCAGGAGTGTGGAAAGGAGAGCAGTGCTGATAATGTGTGTGAAACAGACTCTGAGAGCCCCAGCATGCCAGAGCTATGCTCTGTGAAAACAGCATGCCCAGAACTAAGTGGTCAGGCACCAAAAGAACCCAGTAACAGCAACAACCACCCCGCAAAACACTCCAGCTGACCTTTAAACATCTCCAGCAGACCAATATTGCTACAACACTATCAAAACAATCCTTCGGTTCAGCTGCTTATTTGGAATCCACTTCTGGCATTCCAAGGAGGATGTTTAGCCTTAAATGTTTGGGTACTTGCTGAAAATACTTCTTTGTTTGGCAATTTTCTTAATTTTCCTCCCATGCAAGGACCAGCTGGCAGAGAGAATGCACCAGCTGGGGTCAGATGCTCAGGACAACAGAGTTCTTTTTTCTTCACAAAAGATACTTAATTGTGCTAGAATCAAAGGCTGTTTAATTCTATTGGCCAGTCCTAACCCAGCATGAAATCAAATATCAATCTAGCAAATGAGCAAACCCCCAAACATCCACCAGGACATGGCCACGAGCTTCAGATCCAAAGATGTATAATGAGTCATGAGGAAAGTCTAAGAGAAAATTATGTGGAATCATTTTTAATAATTATATGAGAATAGTACACATTAATTCCCTCACAAATTGAATTCTAACACTGCAGCCTTTTTTTTGTGGCTGAAAGGTGAGGAAGTTTGCACACACACCCACCTACAATTGCAATAGTCAGGATTTTTTAGGAAACCCCTGTAATCCGTCACAGCTTTGACTGTTGACTTGTACCTCACTGTGGTCAGACTCACACCCTTGCTCTTTAGTTTATAGGAGCTGACAGCACTTCCCAAGTCTTCTACTGATCCAAAGAATAGAAAAATTCCACCTTGTCTGTGATAATTCCGCTGGTTCAGCCAAAAAAGCTGGATCTACAAGGGCATGGAGTGATAGGACAAGGGAGGATGGCTTTAAACCGAAAGAGAGAAGGTTTAGATGGGATATTGGGAAGGAATTGGTCCCTGGGAGGGTGGGCAGGCCCTGGCACAGGGTGCCCAGAGAAGCTGTGGCTGCCCCAGCCCTGGCAGTGCCCAAGGCCAGGTTGGACAGGGCTTGGAGCAGCCTGGGACAGTGGGAGGTGTCCCTGCCATGGCAGGGGTGGGGCTGGATGGGCTTTGAGGACCTTCCCAGCCAACCCATTCTGTGCAATTCTGGGATCTGAAGCTCTTCAGAACAAATCTTAAGTCACATAGGAGGCAGATCAGTATTTCACACATTACAGCCACCCTGCTGCTGATGCACAGTGAAGAACAACAAAACTCACAGAGCTTCTGACAATTTTTCTATTAAATGCAATGAAAAGTGCCACTGAATAAAGTACCAAAATATAATCCAGCATAATTCTTTCAAATCATTCTTCAGAAGAAAATAAGAAAGCCCTGTTTACAACCAAATGTGAGCTAGAGGAGCCCGTGTGTGAATTTTGCAGGATGCTGAGAGCATCAGAGGCAACCAAAGCCTGTGTGAGGCTGCAGGGAGCACACAGGGACCCTGCCAGGGAGCAGCCCACTCCTCCTCAGCCCCCCTGGCCGGGTGCTGTGCACACAGCAATGGGAAGCACAGCAGGCAAGGCTGGAATCCCTAAGGAACAACAGCACCAGCCTGGAAATGTGCAGTGGGGGCTGACACCCTGCTCCAGTGCCTGGAAATGTGCAGTGGGGGCTGACACCCTGCTCCAGTCCCTGGAAATGTGCAGTGGGGGCTGACACCCTGCTCCAGTCCCTGGAAATGTGCAGTGGGGGCTGACACCCTGCTCCAGCCTGGAAATGTGCAGTGGGGGCTGACACCCTGCTCCAGTCCCTGGAAATGTGCAGTGGAGGCTGACACCCTGCTCCAGTCCCTGGAAATGTGCAGTGGGGGCTGACACCCTGCTCCAGTCCCTGGAAATGTGCAGTGGAGGCTGACACCCTGCTCCAGTCCCTGGAAATGTGCAGTGGGGGCTGACACCCTGCTCCAGTCCCTGGAAATGTGCAGTGGGGGCTGACACCCTGCTCCAGTCCCTGGTTCAAGCTCATCCTGCTGCTTCCACCCTGCCAGAGCCTTTGCAAACAGAGATCTCAAATGACTGCTCTGCAAGGGCAGCACGAGGGGATGGGCTGGTTTGCTGCTTCAGCCACAGAAACCCGAGGAACTTGCATTTAATAAACGTGTGGGAGAATACAGAAAAGTCCACGGAGGTGAAAGCCCCAGGTGAGCACTGCAGGGGGAGTGCTGCCCTGTGTCAGTCACTGCGGAGCAGCACGACCAACACAAATGCTTTTTTACTGTGTAACATCATGTTTGCTTCCACAACGAATTGCTCTTTTTTCCTCTAGCTCAAACTTGCTTTGCAATTTCCTTCATTCCTTTTTGTTCTCCTCCTGCTTTTGTTCAAGTTCACTCAGTACTGGTTTTGTGCCTGCCATTGTTGCAGGTTTTATTGTTACTAATGAGCAAACGTTCTGAGTAACAATGGCACTCATTGAGTGATGCAGAACAACTGTAAAATGCAAATTACTGACTTTCCTATTACTGCTTTAACTTGTACCCTTCCTGACACTGTGTCTCATTAACTCTCCAGCTTTCCACAACTGGTTCTATTTATATCCTGCATTGTAGCTTTGCCACTTATTCTGCTTTCTTTTTCTATTCACAAACTGCATTATAATCAAATCCCACCTTCTCCACCCGGGACGAAGAGAAGCTCTATTGGTCCCTGCTGCCTTCCAGATTTGATCCTCATGGGGGCTGCAAACTGTCACTGAAGTTTTCATCCAGATTTTCATTTCATCCAATCAACTCTGGATGAAGTTTTCATCCAGATGGGGCATTTGTCATGGCCTCTGTCTTTGTGGGTTGTCTACAAGCTAACAAGGGGTGGCTGTGCTCAACACTAAAAATCAAGTTATACAGTTATCTTTCCATGGGGATTAAGTTTTGCAAAATACATGTCAACTTAATTATGCTTTGGATATCCATTCTATTACCTAAATTGGCTGGGGTCAGGCTCAAAATTAGAATAGTAAGGAGAAGTAAATACACACAGGGACAGTGGGGCTGAAAGCAGATCCTCTCTTTAGAGAACTGGGCTAGAAAATTTCACTGCCATTATTCTGAAGTTCCCCCCAGATTCAATTTATCCCCACATCAGGGAAAAGATAAACAGGTGTAGAAACAATGAGCACAAATCAGCTTTACTGGCTGTGTTTGTGCTCATGGTGACCTGACCAAACTGTGTGGCAGAAGAGTTCAGGAGTGGATCACTGCTGGTAATGAAACTCCAAGCTTCTTAATAATTTTCTAATTTTTCTATTTCTATTTTTCTATTTTTTTACTCAACTTCCACTAAAGGCAGGCTGATTGGCTTTTATAGAAAAAAATAATTGAAAACAGTATTTTCCTTTCTTTTTACCAAAAAAAAGAGAGAAAAAAAGCACTTTTAGTGAGTTAGTATTTCGAATAAGTGTAGCCTGTTTGATGGCCTGGTGTCTTACTAGCAACATTTTGGGAGATGTAGTTTCTTTGTTATCTTAATACATTTTGAAAAATAACTCTTTTGGTGCCTCTTCTATTTATGAGTCACTCATAATAACACAAGTGACTCATGCTGTCAAATTACAATCTATTACTTTAGAAAATTATTTTTCCCCTTCCTTTTGGGTAAAAGATGACAATTTTCACTATTTTGTTACTGAGGGCAGCTTCTTACCACTTAACAGATTCTCAGAATTCTATTTTCTAAATAAAGTATATGCCACAAAAGACAAAAGCATCTCCCACCTCATGTCTCTCTCCCAGATAAATACATGTCAAACAAAACAGTTATTTAAAAGTAGTTCCAGAACTTTAGAGCTTATTGACCAGTAAATTGTATTTCAGTCACCAGATTTTATCTAGACAATACTGCCTTTGGTTTATTTAAAGACGGTCACTGCAAGCCATTAGCACATGTTGGCCCCAAATTAATTACCAGGGATACCCTTGGCCCAGGCAGCCTCAAGCAGCCAGTGCAGGGGATTCTCTCTGACTGCCCAGAGCTTGTGTGCTGCTTTGCCATGCCAAGTGGGAAAGATGTCCTGGGGTGGAATCAGCTGGCACAGCAGGGAGGGGAGATCTCCTGGGGCACAGAACACTGAAGCTGCTCGTTCCCCGAGAGCTCAGGCAGCCCCTGCAGCCACCTTCTCTCCACACACACACTCTGACTCACTCCAGCCCTCCTCTGTTTCCATGCTGAAAGCAGAACGTTCCACAGAGAAAACATCGAATTCCTGTAGTGCCTCAGCACTGTGCCCCTGCAGCTCTGCCCAGTGAGTGCAGTACTCCTGAAAGGCCAGGCCCTGACAGGCCAGCTGACTCACTTTGTGTGAGCAACCTGTGCCATCCTGATGATTTCCTCTAATTACTATGCCAGATGAGGCCCAGCATTGTCTGGCTTGTGCCTATTTAACTCCAGAGTGGAGACCATCAGTGGAACACCCTTTTATGAAATGCTGCTTTCCCCTGCCAGTCCCCTTTGCCTCCTTCCCTCCTCCTCAGTGGCTCACTGGAGCACATCCTCACTAATTATCTGCTGTTAGGACTGGTTACAGTTGCAAGAGAAAACCTCTCTGAAAGCTCTTCCTTATCCATCCTTGCTGCAAGATCCAGAGGATGCCTGCACATGGACTCCCCACTACTGGGGAAGAGCATTTGTAACCAAGGTCACTATTTCCTGTTCCTAGAAGATTCTGCCTCTGTCCCTCTCTCTTACAAATGCCATTCTCTGGGGGAGGCACACTTTTTCTGAGGGCACAAAAACCATCAGTCAACATCACCTTAATTCTCTGATCTTCAGAAGTGCAGATGGAGAAATCCTGCCCTTTCCTGGCTGAAGGGGAAAGATGCACCCTTAGCAGGGCCCTTGCCCTGTGTGTCCCAGGCATTGCCAGCTGACCTGAAATTGCCATCCACACATGAGCAGAGGCTTCAGAGAGCAAACGAGCTGCTCCTTGGCTCAAGCATCTCCCACCTTGGGATGTTCCTTCTGAAAGTGCTGCAGCTCAGGGCTGAGCACTGAGCTCCAGGTCTGGGCCACACACTGCCTTTTCTCACATGGACTATCTGCCAAAAGCAACATTCAGAGAACTGTTTTTCCTGCCAGACCCATCATAATCCAGATTTTAAAGCCTTTTCTCCTTAAATCCTACCAAATTTATTTCTTCTGATCTATTCTTATGTTCACAGAGAATAAATGTCTTCATTTGATTGTTCATTACATTTCCTCTAAACATGCTTTAATGCTTTTAGCTTCTCTTTTTCACCTATTCTTAGGTCAAAAATCAGCCTTGGTAGAAACAGAAATAACTCAGAACTCCTGATAGGAAGATATTTGGTGTATGGGAAGCAGCCACTGACTTGAGGCTTGCCAGGAAAAGACAACCAGCCTGTCGTTTGATAACAAAGTTTGTTATTAAAAGGTCTTTAATACAGAGATACCTACAGGTACCATGCAGCTGCTGCACCCACTGGAACGTCTGGATTGGTGCAGACTATATTGAGAAATAAAGCTACATCACATTAACATGCTTAAGGACTTTTTCCCTGGTTGCCAGCAATAACTCCAAGCAGTGAGAGAGTTGGAACAGAAAAGGTGAATGTTTGTGACTACAGCTCCACATCACCTCATACTTGCTCTGTAAGAAACCACTCCCTTGTGGAAAATGGAATTAAAAAATGAATAAAAGGTCACAACAGAGACCCTGACATATCCATAAGTACAACAGCTTGAAATAAACTTATTTATGCCAAATGCAAAAGTAAGGTCTAAGAGAAAGCTATGAACTGAGCAGAATGGAAACAGCACTTTAAAACAGAACACAGCAAGTAGGAAGAGAGAACTGGGGGGAAATGAATGACTGGGTGAATTATAAACATGTACACAACGTCTGCTCCATGGAAAACAGCAACTGCAGCTCACAATCTGTTTGGTAATTCTGGCAAAGCAGAGCCCAGGCACTGGAAGGGAGGCAGCACACAGAGCAGGGAACACGAGGCTGTGCTGAGGGGTGAAGATGTTATAAATTGCAGGAAACAGTTTATTAATACACAAAGCTCTGGAGCAGGCCACCTGCAGAGGTAAACACAGTGCCTGGGATAAAAATAGCTGTGGAGACAGAGAGGACAAGTAGTATGAGGGAAAATGTGGAAAATGGCTTCCTGTTGGTACAGCTCGATGCAATGATGATAAATGTGAATCAAGGAGAAAAATTAGTTTCCCATTCTTGTTTTAATTTTGCAAGCTTCAAGAGAAGGTCCCGAGAACCTGTCTGCCTAATTTACACAGAGAAGTTGTCTCATTGAAGTTAACAGATGAAAAGGGAACCCAGATTCATTCAAATTAAAAATAAAGCAGAGGGTTTTGCCAATAAAACAAATAAAACCCGGAATATTTAATGTCACCTGAAGACCTTATGTCAGATAATCATCACTTGCTAAATGCCTTTTTTCCAGCTTAGAAATTGATGCATTTCCTACAAGAATAGAGGGGCTGAAAAGGAATGGTTTTAATCAGATCACCAACACTATACAGAGTAACACAGAATTACAAAGCTAAATACAGGAACAAAACCTCTAGCTGCCTTACCAGCAAAAAACATTTTAAAAAGGAGGAATTATCTGCGAGCACGTCCCTTGCCTGTGAACCAAAGGCTGTGTGCAGGGCTTCTCCCAGGAGAGCTGCTCCAGCAGGGAGCGCGGCTGCAGCTCCCGGGACACAGCCCAGGGCAGGGCCGGGCGGCTCAGCACAGGGACAGCCGGGAAAGGCGCTGCGGGACACACGGCCCAAATCCCTCCTGACCGCGCTGCTGCACACGGGATCCTCTGCCGGCAGGGGCAATCTGGGATACACTGCAAGGAAAGGCCGAGATGGCTGGGAGAATTCCACACACACCTTCCTGCTCCTGCTGGAAGGAAGTGCCTGGTGCCCCTGGCACTGCAGGCTGTACCTGTGAGCTGGTGTGCCAGGGCTCCAAACCAGCAGCCTCAGCTCCTCCGGGGGCAGGGCTTTACAAACAAACAGATCACCAGGAACTCACCCAAAGGCATAAATCTCCACACAGCAGCTCAATGTTTATCTGTGCTGCCAGCTCACTGCTACACTACCAATGAAGCCTCTAGGGCCTGTAAGTACCTATGAGTAGCTACAACCACCTGGTTGTTGCACAGGTATAGGGGAAGGCACCCTGTGCTCCTGTGTTGTTACTGATTCCTCAAAACACAAGGCAGATTTTACCTTCAGAATTTCCTTTTAAAAAATTATTTTTCCTCAAGATCCTTCCCCTGCCATTCATTCCAGAACCTCAGCTGTGCTCAGGTTCTCACAAGCAACAACGTTCTGCCAGAAATTTTTGACAAATGTGAGTTTTCTGATAAAAATCTATGTAAATTAACAGAACTGGCAAAAAAGTTGCCAAAAGTGACCTGTACACCCTGACTCTGCCTACAGCAATAAAGACAATTTCAGTGGGCATTACCTGGCTGCTTTCTTTCAGGAGAGCCTCTGCCTGAGGCAAGAGCTATAGCAGCACAGCCTGACTGCACCTTGCTCTCCTCCAGCTGTATCCCTAACTGGGGAAACTCCCCAAGCTTCCTGCAGAGCCCCGTACTAAGAAATCATCAGAGGATGTTCATGAATGACTGCCATGTCCTCATGAATGCCAAAATCAACAACCAAATAGGGAGGGATAAGAATGCCTTTATCTGCAGGGATTAGCAAAGAGGCTGGATCAACACCTGTAAAACTTTAATTTCTCATGCAAAGTACAAAAGTCAGCTAACATGCTGCCAGGAAAACCTTCCCCTGGAGCACCACACCAGAATCCTGGCTGCTCATGAGAAGAGCTCTTCCCTGAAAAGGTGTGTGCACTGTTTCATTCATCACCTGCCTTGCTTTTTAAGGGGGGAGGTGGGGAGATAAAGATTAGGCTGTGTTTGGTAGGTTATGTTAGGGAGTAGCTTGGTTTGAAGACCAATATTAACCCAGCCTTGCTAATCAAATTAAATAATTCCTTGGTTATGTTCAACAGCTGTTGGTGGTCAGGGATTTTCTGGATGCAGGAAGACAGCAGTTTTCATTCTGAGCCCTCATGGACGCTAATTACTGATGGCAGCTGAACCTTTTCAATGACCCCTCATTCTCCTTTGCCACATTCCAAGTCTGATGGATAAAAAAAAAAAAAAACAAACAATTAAGTACGTGGTAAGACTTTTTGGGTTTCCCCATTCCGTACTAGAACATTTTAAAGAGGAATAAGAAGCCAGGAGGAGGTGAGGGAAGGTTCTGTACGGCCCACACTGTTGAGCCCTGGCCGAGCCGCTGCCCCGGGCATGGCGGCCGCCTCCCCTCAGCGCCTCTGAGGGCGCTTCCCCGAACCCGGCGATTTGGAACATCCAAGCGATTTGAACATCCAGCTGTTCCAGCTGTTTGCTGTGTGAGCAGCGAACACACAGGTGCCGAGACAGCCCCAAGAGAAAGTCTGGCCTTGGTCAGAGCGGCAGCGCTGAACGCTCCGTGAGCCGGGCCGGGGCAGCGCGGCTCTGAGGGAAGAAGCGCGGCGGCTCTGAGGGAAGAAGCGCGGCTCTGAGGGAAGAAGCGCGGCGGTTCTGAGGGAAGAAGCGCGGCGGCTCTGAGGG
>VZRZ01008812.1:16051-78862 GCA_013398175.1 Climacteris rufus | reverse complement strand
AGCGCGGCTCTGAGGGAAGAAGCGCGGCGGGTCTGAGGGAAGAAGCGCGGCGGCTCTGAGGGAAGAAGCGCGGCGGCTCTGAGGGAAGAAGCGCGGCGGCTCTGAGGGAAGAAGCGCGGCGGCTCTGAGGGAAGCGCTCCCAGCGCCGCCCCGACCCCCCGAGCCGCCGCCCTGGGCAGCGGCAGCGGCTGTGCCGAGCCGGCCCCTCGGTGCCCGGGATCGCTGCCCGTGCTGAGGGAAACATCTCCTGCAGCTGCAGCCTCTGCCCGAGCCCTGCACCTCGAGGGGAAGCCGAGCCCCGAGCAGAGCCCGCAGCACCAACCAGGGCCCTGCAGAGCCCGGCATCTGCCACGGAGCCCTCCCGGCCGGGGCGCGGCAACCGCGAACCCGGGGCTGCGAGGAGAGCCCGGGGCATTGGCTCCGTGATTTCACCGCTCACTGCTTGGGTTTGCTGTTTTGCTTTTTTAAACCTTTTGCCCACATACCAGCAGGACGCCGTGGACCTGCTGTTGCTGGCGCACAGCAAATGCTGCTCCTGCTGGGGAGCCGGATCTGCTGCTGCAGGGGAAGGGACCGAGCTCTGGGTCTGAGCTGGGACTGTTTTGTTACCTGAGAAACTCAGAAAGACATTTCAGCTCACAAAAGACCTGGACCTTGGAACAGACACATTCTCAGCAGCCCTTCTCCCTCTGAGGGGAGCAAACACTCAGGAACAAGCACTAAGTGAACAGGGGGAAAATTCCACACTAAATACAAAACCCCCAAATCCCATTCTATTATAAAAAGAATTACCATTACATTGGCAACAAACTGCTCAGAAAAATTTATATATATATCTATCCACATCTCCCTGGCCCCAGGAAAGACCCACAGACCGCATGAGTTCCTCAAGGCAAAAGCCTGGTTGCTGCTTGCAGCAGGCTGGCTCCTGAGTCACACCAGCTCCCTACTTCATACTCTTTTTTTCTTGCCAGGAGACTGCATCTACTTGCCTGAAGAAATGAAATACACAGTGAGCAGTTGCCAAAGTACTCCCACCACTTGGAGCAGTTTGTTTTTCAGAACATTCAGTGCCAGACTGCTGAATGGGAAAGAGAAGCAACAGGAGAGTAAAAACCTTTCCTTCCAGCATTTCTGAAGTCCTTATCACAGTAGCACTGAGCTATTCATAGCTCTTGCATTTCTTGCTGAATGGAAGTGGAAAAAGATCACATATT
Source organism: Climacteris rufus (assembly GCA_013398175.1). NCBI lineage: Eukaryota > Metazoa > Chordata > Aves > Passeriformes > Climacteridae > Climacteris > Climacteris rufus. Next base: position 77,645 of record VZRZ01008812.1, on the reverse strand, counting down.
TCTTTAAAAACCCAAATGAACAAAATGGGAAGTTTGAACAAACCTGGAAAATTAAGAGCTGCTTCTACAGCCATCACTGACTACACCAGGAGTTGAAGATGCTTAGTGAATGTTAGGGAGAAGTCCCTAACAAAGAGTAGCTGAACAACTGTCAAAATATTTAAAAACATTACATTGTCAACAAAAGTGAAAATTAAGACTGGAAAGTTATGATTGCAAACACTGAGGGGCTGTAGGAGGTGAAGTACAAACACAGCCCAGTGCAAAATTCTAAACAGCCAAACCACAAGAAACTTCGTCAACAGCAAAACAGAGGAATCTTATAAAGCTTTATTAAATAATATAGATTGAAATAACATAGTCCAGTGCTAGACTCTGAACAGTCAAAACACAAGAAAATTCATCAATGGCAAAATAAAGAAATCTTTAAAAGCTTTAATACAGATTTCAAAGGATTATCTACATCCAAACTGTCCATTTTAAGTAGTACTAGCACTTAAGGCACAACTTCTCCAAAACTAGCAAGTTAAACAAGACTCAATGCAATTACATGTAACAATGCCTTTTTTTTGTAACACTGTGAAACCTAAACTCTATGCCATGCACTGGGTCTGCATTCCATTCACCTATTTGCCTGCATAGGTTTGCACACAAAATATTTTGCATGGAGTATTTTGTTATTTCACTTTCCTTATGGTCCTTAGGAGAGTTCAGACAGCCAGGATATCATTCACAGTTAGAACTGGGATACTTGTTGTATGTAAACAAAGCCCTTATCTGATAGCTGCAAAACCCTGCTTATAAATAAAACTGACTGGGATCATGATATCAGATATCAAAAGAAAGGATTCCTACCAGAAGAAAGGTCCACTTACAAGGCACATGTTTCACATTCCCAGCTCAAAAAAGTGCTTACAGTACCAAGGAATACAGCAGTTGTACCCAAAGGAAGCCACGCTAAGTTTTGGGGGGTTTTAATTGTTGTTGTAAAAACCCCTCCAAATTATTCACAGTTGTTCCAGCATTCCTAATGCTAAACCAGCATATTGTGCTGATGAATCCCAGTGTAAGGCTACATAGGAACACTTATCAGTGCAATACATTCCTGAGTTTTTGGAACGCAAAATAAAAACTAGTTTTTCTAAATATATAATCCTTCAAGTTTTTGGCTCATATTTCACCTGTTTTTCTAATGTCCCTTTCTGAAAAAGTTAATTAAAAAGAAATCTAATTTTTACAAAAAGTAAATAAAAAATTGTTATCACTCTAACTCAGATATAATTTCTAGTTGCTTGAAGAGTGCAAGTAAGGCAGATTACCATAAACACTGCTTTTTGTGCAGGCAGCAAAAAAAACCCAGACGAAACAAGTTTTTGAGAACTGAAGCACTAACATAAAAAAATAAATTCAAAGAGCCCTAAATATTAAAAAAAATAAATAAATTAGGAAAGTAGGTATATTGCTGTGCTATTTGGCAGCCCTGCAGCAGGAGGATGAGGCCTGCTGCCCCTAACGAGAGGCGTAAGCCGGGCTCCAGAGCCTGCCTGAGGGGCTCGCTGGGCTGCTGGAGGACTGGGAGCTGAAGGTGTGGGCAGCTGACACAGTGGAACCTACAATGGGAAGGAGAAAACAACCATCACACTGGGGAATGGTGGGGGAAGAGAGAAACAAGTAACTGCTGCTGCTCACTGCTGAACAGAAATCCACCCAAAGTGAAATAACCCCTTCCGCTTATTGCCTCTTCAAAAGGTATTTGACAAGTATCAAAGTGTTGCAGGTCTTCCTGTTCAGGACTTTTAAGTCTGAGGGAGGCACAGTACATTTCACCTCAGCTGCATTTGCCTTATTTTAGCTGTGTGTGTTTACAGACAGGCCTGCAGCTCACGGTAACTTCAACACATCCCTAATAACGTGAATTATTTTTAATAGCCAGTCTTCATTACAGACCTTCCTACATTCAATGCCAATGCACTGGCCAGACTAATCAATTAATTCACTTCTAACTGGGTGACAGCTGCTTACTGTTGGGGGTGTGCTGAAGACTTGTCCTTGGGTGAGATACTGGCTGGTTGTGCTGTCCATTCGTTGAGAAGAATGCATGGTACGCTGCAAGACAGTTGAAAACAAAACCAAAATCATTTCACATGGAAATTATTCCTTTCTACCTTACATCTAATGCATTGTAAGAAGCTATGGAAAAGAGTACTTGTGTAATCTTTCCTTCTCTTACCTATGATCATAACAGCTGTCCCTGCTAGGAGTGCAAACAGCGTGAAGATCATCACTTGGTAAGACTCAACAAACTGCTGGAAGAGACTGGCTTCATCTGCAGAATGGATTCAGAGGAGGCAATATGGAGTTAAAAAGAGCATCTTCTCCAATCTGCTTTAACAGCCAACAGTTCTTAAACTGAAATAGCCAAAAGCAAGTTTTATTTATAGCAAAGAAGTGTAATCAACTTTGATAACACAACTTTGATTCCAGTGACTATTTCTAATGCAGTCTTCAAAATTTGCCACTAACAGGTTAAGATGTTGAGGCTGTAGCTGTTCCATCCCTGAACAAGGCCAGGTTGGAGAGGGCTTGGAACAACCTGGTCTAGTGGAAGGTGTCCTCATGGCAGAGGGTGGAAGGAGACAGGCTTTAAGGTCCCTTCCAACCTGGACCCTTCTGGAATTCTGTGATTCTCCTCAGTGTGTTCTTTACTTTCTCAGCCCCATAATGCTGACCTGTGTTCAAAATAGCTTGAGAGTAAACTAAAGCAGAGTGGAAAAAAAATTCCTTTCAGACACTACAGCACTGGTTATGTCAACTTGAAGTATTCTAGGCTGACCCCAAAGAAAGATATTTTCAACTTCAGTCACAATGAGCAACTGTATTCCAGGCTTCTGGCCACAGAGAGCAGCTCACAAGTCACTGATGATGTCAGCTGCCAGCTCCCATTTTAACACACCAAAGTTTACAACCTCGTGAACATCAGTGGAAGTTAATGGTTTATTCTGGCACATGAAGTGCAGAAATAAACTTACATCTCATTGGTGCAGTGGTTCTGTCAGTCAGGTAGATCACTGTCACTGGGATGGTGATGGACTGGTCGGTCATGGGACTGGACACAGTCAGAGAGGTGGCCAGGGAGCCCTGGCTCGGAACTCTGGGGTCAGCCAGGCTCACTGCGTACACCACGTAGCTGGGCAGCCCGGAGGACTTCTCCTTCTCCAGCACCCTCACTGCTGGGGACTCACATTTCACCTGCAGAATAAAAACAACCTGAAACAGACAGCACAGCACAGCACAGCACATCCTCCAGGCCAGGTGCCAGAACAGGTTACTCCACAGAAACACAGAGCCATTCACCCCTCAAGAGGAGTCAGATGGACCTTTACAGTGACACCTGCAGCACTTCCCCCCTGGTTACTGCCAAGGGTGCCCCCTCTCACCTGCCATTTCCATACTCTGGGCCAACCCCAGCAAAAATCCACTGGGCTGTGTGAGCCACGGGCAGTCAGTCACACACGGATTTGAGCAACAACCTATCCCTGCCATGGGGATCAGGTTTCTGCTTCCTGACCCCTGAGCTGGTTCACACATCCCAGGCTGCACACCCAGGTGAGCCTGACACTGTTGTACCCCCCCAAAACCCCAGGGCCAGCCTGGATGGGGCGCTGAGCAGTGTGACCTACTGAGTGACATCCGTGCCCATGGCAGGGCGTTGGAACAAGGGCTTCAGGGTCCCTTCCAGCCCAAACCATTCTAGGATTCTGGGAGAGTGAAAACTGAAGAACACATTCCCAGATGAGTAGTTCCCAATAATCTGAGGAACAATGCTGGCGAAGATGGCAGAGTGCCTTTCATTAGAAAGCTGCATGTGACAGCTCAAATGCTTCCAGCCATGCTATGCCACAGTAATGACATGAAAGGAGGAGACAAGACACCTGTTAGGAGAGTAAGAAGCAACTGCCTGGCAAGACCCACCCTGTTTATTTTATATGCATTTTAGAAATCACTGCCCATTGGAGGGAAGAGCTTGTAGTCCCTCAATCACAGTGATCAAAGGAAATGTCCATCAAACTTCTGTGCCCAGGAGAAAGGAATGTAAACGATAAGATACTGTTACAATAACACGGCTATGTTTACATAGAAGCATGTGAGAAACTAGCTACAAAAGAATGACAACATCCAGAACTGCAAAAGTCAGGGCAACAATGCCGTGATCCTTTCTGGCAGCTCCCTCACCTCCAGCGTGTCCAGGATGTCGGTGGCACCGAAGATTTTGAGGATGGAGCTGCCGTCGTGGTTGCTGAGCAGCAGCTCGCTCTGGTCGGCGTAGAGCCAGCGGCTGAAGGGCAGCTCGGCGCCGCGCTGCTCCCCGGCCCCGCCGCGCACGGCGGCCGCCACCCGCAGCACCGCCTGCCTCCTGCTCAGGAGCTTCAGCTGCTGCCCGCTCGGGCTCAGCATCCTGATGGAGCACGTGTAGTGGCCTGCAGAACGACAGCCTGCGCTGGTAGCTGCTCACCCCCGTGGCTTTTTGCCACACACACAGAGATTTTTGGGACTCTGGGGAGCAGCCAAGAAAGGCGGCAGAATTCAGCCAGCAGCAAGGTGAGGAGCGCAGGAATGCGTGGGGCAGCGTCTGCTGGGTCAAGCATCACAATCCCAGCACAGAATTATTCCCTGTCCCAAACCAAACATCATGGAAAGATCACGAAACTGGTAACTTCCAGCCACATTTTATTTTAATATACCAGTGAAACTCGCTTCCACTTTGAACATAAAATTTATGCTAATATTGAAAGACTTTACTGAAAACAAGATTTAACATCCTATTTCATATTCTTTTCAACAAGTGTTAAAATTTTAGCCAGTTACCATCACCAAGTCTGTGAAGATGTAGTTTATTTATAACAGCTTCTTTAAAAGTTATATATTCACCATGTTTCTAGTCTCATACAGGACCAATTAATCTGTTATTAGCAATAAAGGTAGCAAAACTTTCCTTAAGAATGGAAAATAAAAAGCATCAGTAACGAGCAGCACTTGCCAAGTACATATTCTTACCTGAAACTGCATCAAATCCAGGTTCTGCTACAAAAATATCCTGTGCTGGGAAGTCAAAGACATCAGTGCTGAAATCGAGATGGCAACTGATAAGGGACTGTGGCTGTAACTCAGGAATGGCTTCAATCTGAGCAGGCAAGCACTCCCCTAGGGGAAGGCAAAAATTAATCTCTAATTAATTTTTATTAATTAAAAGCAAAAGCATGGCTTGTAGTATCAGGTTATTCTACCACCCTCTGAAACAGTTTCACAAGGTTCCAGAGATCTTAGAATAGTTGGAAATCACAGACAACTGTCCTTGCTCAGGTCTAATCCCAAACAGACAGCAATGACAATTTTATATATTGTGGGGTTTTCTTGACTGGAACAATTTATTTACAGGGAAGAATGAACTAGAGAGAATTTTCAGCTCAGATGTCTCTTGAATAACCTGTATGATCCCGGGAGTCTTGATTTATATTTTAGTAACTGGCAAGATGGTTTTTTGGTAGGCTAATAATTTACATATGGCAAAATAAAATACTATTGGAACAAGTGCTAATTGCTAAGCTAAAAGGATCTATAATCACACAAAATACAGCTTATTAAACAAAGGACACAAAATGATGCTAAACCTTTGCATTGATTCTAACTGGTGGTAGATAAGAGAGTGGTAAGTTCTATAAAAGATTTAAGGATGGTGACTGCTTTAAACGTGTTCAGTAAGGAAATACAGTAACTCCAAGAAGACAGGTGCAATTAAACATACAAGCAATTAGCTGATTGCCCATTAATTGTTTTTTTATGATCAAAAATAGTACTTCTATTGAAATCTACTCCCCACTTTCATGAGTTGTGAAATATTAACAGTGCCCCAGAACACCTTCCAAATTCTGCCCATGGCCCAAAGATTCTTCTGGAGCTCCTGGGATTCTGGAAAGGCACCAGAGGTTCCTAGAGATTCTTACCCCAGTTTCACAGACCCTTAAAAAACAAACAAACACCCTGTAACACAAACCAAAGCCACTTTCATGAATGCACAAACACAAAATAAACCATAAGCATAAATATTTTTTATCATACCTTTCAAATTTTTATTTGTTTCCCCGATTGAAATTATGACTTTTGAGGCTGCAGCTCCCTGTAAGCTTGTCTGCATTCCACTGACAGGTGTTGCTGTGGTCCTCTGAGGTGCATGAATCAAGATCTGAAATAAGGATGAAGCACATTGTTACCAAAAGCTGTTTAAACAAATAAAAATTCAGGCAAAACCAAACTGGATTGGTTGTGAACGATTCCACGAGGTCATGTTTTTCTTTGAAATCCCACATTTCTCTAATATTAGAAACAGCCTTTCCAAGCAATTTAAGCTAGCAAAAACATTCTGTCTTTCTACCCAACCCCCAGAAGTTAATATGCATAAAGCTGTGTGTCTAAATTTAATTTTAAAAGAATGTCTGGTGCTTATGCTGGCTGATGCAGTGAATTGTGTCAGCAGTACGATTGCAGTGCAGACAAACAAAATCATTTAATGGGGTACTGCTGATCAGTGATGCGTGGCACAACACTTGAGAAAGTTCTTGCTGGCACCTCATCCTGCAGTGAGGCTTCATTCATCAAAGCAGCCACACCCAAAAACTGGTTAGCACCTAGAAATAACTTAGTCAACAGAGGACTCAAAATGTACAATATAAGAACAGCTTAGGTGAAAAATCAAAACTGTCATGGTAAATTTTCCTCCTTAGCACAGATGATTAAAAAACCCCAATGTATTTGGACTCATACCAAATAGTCTCCAAATACCTGCGTTTCTAGAAGAACATTTCTACATATTCATAACAAAAAAATCCCCCATAGAATGCAATTTGGTGAGGGTCCACCCAAAACAAACCAACCTCAGCAGGAACTGAAGAGTGCCTCACCTCTCTGTAGGTCTTCAGTAACCCAGGAATCTCATAGTAGACAGTGACCACCCCAGAGTCCCTTGCCAGGGCCACGCCAGCCTTGGAGTCCACGAGAAGAAGAGAACTTGAGGAGGAGCTCCACACGCCCAGCAGGCCTGGAAGACACCATGGGAGCACTGCTCAACAGCCTGCTGCCAACTGCAGCATCTCCTGGCACCCTGGGCTCTGTGTGCCACTGCCCAGAGAGGGTACAGACCTGCCAGTGCACAGACAGCACCCTGGGCTCTGTGTGCCACTGCCCAGAGAGGGTACAGACCTGCCAGTGCCCAGAGAGCACCCTGGGCTCTGTGTGCCACTGCCCAGAGAGGGTACAGACCTGCCAGTGCACAGACAGCACCCTGGGCTCTGTGTGCCACTGCCCAGAGAGGGTACAGACCTGCCAGTGCACAGACAGCACCCTGGGCTCTGTGAGTGCCACTGCCCAGGCAGCACAGGGCATGCACAGAAACCATGCTCAAGGGGCTCATGGTGGAAGGCTGGCAGCCCAACACCAAAGTGACCCGCAGTTACTCTGACAAACACCCATTAATACCAAGAATCAAAACCAGTGAGTGAAGGCAGTCCTGACTCTGCAGGAGTCCCATAAAAACAAGCTTGTCCAACTAAGGGAATAGAAATGTCTAAGTGTGATAGTCAGGAATTCAATACAGGACACACATTGCATAGATGCAATTAAAATTAGAGGAGTTGATCCAAGATCTTTTTTTATCACCAAGAACAGTGACATTTGGTTCTGAGCAAAGACCATAAACTTAGTTCTGCTGAGAACGAGCCAGAGCCACTCTGATGTCCCTGAAACAGCCGCTAACCCAGCCAGAGGCCGCTCACCTTCCTGGGCGCTCAGCGACGTCCTCAGGCAGAGCACATCCCCCAGCACCACGTGTGGGAGGTCTGGGAAGATGGCATGTTGGACAGGCAGGGGGATGTAGTCTGCAGTGCCACTGTGCTCTGCATCCCAGACTTTGAGCAGGGTCAGCCCCGCGTTCACCGTGCGCACCACAAAGGTGTTGTTGGCGGCCCCCTTGGCGATCTGCACAAAGTCGTCCCTGCACACAAACACAAGTGCTGCTGGATGAGGGCAGCCTGGCTGGGTCATTATGGCTCCACTAGGAGAGGCAGCAAACTCTATGCACGTGGCTGACTGCTTGTGTTCAGCAATAGTCAGCTAATGAAGTCCAACAAAGTAAGGAAATTATAAAAAATATTTAGGGTATAACTGAGGCAAATTTCAGTTCTCAGTTCATCACTGTGCTGAGGGAATTCTGAGGTTGCAATGACATATGAAACTACTTCTTAATTTTAAGAACTGTAGAGCTTTAGAACGACATCATCTCTCTCTTACTGCCTTTCCTCAAGGGAGTTAAGAAGCAAAGAAATTTGAACACCAATATGCAACTTCTCAGCCACAACTTTACAAAGCCAAATCCCAGTGGATTGCCAGTTCTGGTATTTACCCAAATGCAGCATTCCCAAACACAGTGACACAGGGAGCACCCAGCAGAGACACAGCTGGGTCCCCACAGTGCTGCAGCCCAGGCTGGCAGCGGTGCCTCTGTGGGGCACCACGAGCCCTGTGCTGGAGCAGCTCTGCAGTGAAGGGCAGGGCAGGGTTAGCTCCAGGGTGTCTGTAAGCTACAGAAATGTCTTCAGTGAGAGAAGAGAAAATCTTGGATTCAACATTCAACCCCTTTGTTTTTTCTCATCATGAGCAGTGAGTTGCAAGTGCAAGGTGTGGTGCAGAAAACAAGCCATGTCACAGGAACAGAATCAGTGGTATTTTATTAATGACCACAGGAGGTTGGTTTGTAACACTTATTCTTTGTGGCAGAGACTAAAAGGCCTTTTGAGGCCTGTCTGTGCTGTGGGAAGGCTGTACAAGCACATCTGAAGAGACAGCCCCTGATCCAGAACATTCCCCACCTTACATAAGGCCTGTGAGTCAGTGTGACAGAGCACGGGGAGAGGAGGCAGATGCTAAAGGAGCAGTTGTTCTGTAGGCCACTGCTGTGTGCAGGGGGATGATTCAGAGCCACTGAGAGCAGAACACAACTCCAGCAGGCCCCACTGGGACCACACTTATCTGGGCAGCTTTCCATGGCTAGGGAATATCGATTGCTAACTGGAACTCTTCTTCCTGCTGCTGCCTCTGAAGGCTGCAGAGACAAACTCCTTTCTTTGCTAATCCCATCCTTCCTTGGAACAATCTTTGTTCTATGTGTTTGGCCTTTCTTTGTTCTCTCTAATTACCACCCAGGACAGATACCCACCTGTTGGTTGCGAAGCTGAGCACAGCATTGTGTGAATGGAAAGTATCTCCAGAGTTATCATGAAAATGGACTGTAAATGTCAGTGTCACACCCAGGGGCAGAGCCAGCTGTGCCTCTTTGTTCTGGCTGAGCAGCACAGGCTTCATGGAGATCCTGAGGTATGAGATGGGGCAGACCTGGAGGAACATCAGCAGTGAGAAGTTAAATTGCTTTTTATTATGCCTCTATAAAAACAATCTGAAAGGGTTCTTATTATGCAAATATACAAAGCTTCCTTCAGGAAACATTTGCATTTAGCCATTTGCCAGCACTAACACATGAAGCTGTTATTATCAGTATCTATATTTCTCATGTTTAAGGACCTTTGGACACTCTAGTTCAGCCCCTGCTCAGGCTGGGTTACCAGAGCCAGCCAGCCAGGATCATGTGCAGGCAGCTCTTGGGCATCTCCTAGGATGGAGACTCCACAGCCTCTTGGTTTAACAGCCACCCCAGAAAAAAGTGCTGTGCTGTGTTCAGACAGCATCTCCTGTGTTCCATTTCTGTGTGTTCCCCTTGCCCTGTCACTGAGCACAGCTGAGAAGAGCCTGGCTCTGTCTGCTCTATCCTGCAGGTATTCCTTAGCCATTTTTTCTGATACCACTGGGAACTGAAGCAAGCAATAATGATGCAGAAACACACACACAGACTTCAGAGAGCACATTACTATCCTAATCCATTCAAACCTTTAAGATTCCCTGGATGTGCAAGAGAACAAGTGGGCCCTAGACTTCTCTCCTCACAAGATGTGTGAGCCAGGGCATGGAATGCTCACAGTTGCCCAGCTCCTCCACATCAGGTGAGAAAGCCAGGGTGTTCCAGTCAGAGCTGGCAGCTGACACACCCTGAGGGGTCAGCAGGCTGTGCTTTGTTCCCTCTGTGCCTCTTCTCAGCCAAGGCACAAGTTAGGAACTGCTCCAAATTCCTTAGAAGAGTCTGCTCCGTTATCCATATGTGCACACCCCCACATTTCTGCAGTAAGGCTCCAATGAAGAAAGTTTTTCTGAAGACAAAGACTTGACAACCTATTGTTTTAGCTTTTAAATAGCATATTACTGTTCTTAATTAACTCATCTAGGTTAGCCAGCAAAATCACCCAACAAAGGTAACTACATCTGCTCTTTTTGTTACAGCTGTTGGAAAATAAATAATGGAAGAACAGAGGAAGCAAAAACGCTCAAATATATTGAGAAAACTATTTTAAAGGAAGCCCTCAAGCTTATCTTGTAGGAAAATCCCTTTTTTTCTGACCTAAGAGGCTCAGCTAAAACGTAAAACTCTGCAATCTGAAAATGTACATGTCAGAACTTAAAAAGCAAAGGACAAATTTGGCCTCAAGCAAAATACATCTCTGGTGAATCCAGATGAAAAAAAAAGGGGCTAGAATATCAGTGTATACCACTGTCTGTTCCACAGGCTGGTATCATCAGTTAAAATCTCATGCATACAGATCCCTGCCCAACAAGCTGAGGCTACAAGCCAACAAAAACCCCATTTCCCTGACAGATTATCAAGCTTGCTTTACTTTAAAATCTCAGCAACTATCCCACAAGGGACAACTGCTACATTTAATATTGATGAAAACAGCCATTTACTGTTAAGGCATCTCAGGTTTTGAAGTATTCTTTTTTTTAATAAGAAAAAAAAAATACTGGATACTGCTGATCCAGACAAGTGCTTAGCTTGGTTCCACACTAAGCACACTGTCACTCCTTGCTTCCCTCATCCTCCCCAGCTTATGTAAGAGTCCTTTTTCGAGCCAAGTTGAAGGTCTAAGTGTTAAGTGATGCTGCTGCAGCAGTTTGGTTCTTAATTGTGTACAGTTGTAAATAGACAACACAAGACCTTATAGAAGGACAGTGTGAAGGAGAGAGCTTTGCCTTAGAATGACACAACAGATTCAAGCTCATCTCCAGCTCTGTCACAAGTTTTTTGACATGACCTTTGGCAAAACCTCTCAAGCTCTCTCAGCTCTTCCACCATAAAATGAACCAGCAGCACTGTTACCTCACCAAGTCACTGTGAGGTTAAAAATATCATTTCCATAAAAGCAGTACAGTTGTAATAAGTACAGGAAAACAAATGAGCTGTACAAGATGCTGAACTGAGATGGTTCCTACTACAAAGAGCTCACAAGCTTGGTATCACTGTTCTGCCATATCCTGTGTACAGAACCAACTCACACAGGGGGATCTGACTGCAGCCCCACTCGTGCTGACTAAATGTCATTTGAGCCAGCCCAGACTCACTTTCACTCCCAGAAGGGAAGAAACAAGGTCATCTGGAACAGAGCTGGAGAGTTCACTGCCCCCCCCTGTCAGCAGAGTGGCCCTGGTGACACTGGGCCCCCATTTCTTGTTTCATTCCCACCCAGGAGGACAGACTGACATGGCTGTCCTACAGGCAAAGCTGAGCATGATCAGAAAAACCAAAATTCAAATTAAAAAAACCTATCAAGCCACTTCACAGTGATTACAGGAGTTAAACTTACAAATAATTTTAAGGCAGCACTCAATTGTACATCTCTCTCCTTTAGCTGGGACAGAGGCAAGATGCTGACAGCAAAGGGGACAGGAAGAACTGGAGCAGTGGGAATCTCCAGGCTCGTGTTGCCAGATGCAGACAGTTCTTGGCTGAAGGATTTTTTGCACAGAGGTGATGGATGTTCCCTTGTGTCCCAAATGCCCAGCCAGTAAGATACATCAGCCTCCCCATGACCACATTCACTCAGCAGATGAAATTTGAGGAGAGAAAAGTGTTTCATTAGGTGGAGCAAACTGCTGAGTTCTGAGCCAGATTTGTTGTGTCCTGCAGCACCCAGTGCAGCTGGACAGCTCAGACAGACAGGACATGCTCCTTGCAGCTCAGCAGACACAGGCAGCAGCAGCTGAACCACTGCATCTGGCAGGAGAGGCTCACACAGAGATGCTCACTCCATGCAAAGGCTGAACTGCTGAGAAGCAGCAAAGATCAGGTCTTGGGGCACTGCACAGCTGCACTGCTGGTATACTGAAAATCTTGGTATTTAGGTATTAGGTACCTCACAACTGATGGTACATTATATTCATGACTCCAGATGATATTTATCTTTTCACCCACTGCAAAATGCACGTTTATGAAGTTGACATCTTTTTTTCTGTATTTGAACTTCTATAATTATCAGCCTTTTAAGAGATTTTTAGGACAATATTTTAAGAAACAATTTCTTAGGGCACATGCACACAAAGGTCTTTTTGGGAAATGTACCAAATTTAAGAATTTGCTGGGATCTGATGTCTATCCATCTGAGTTTAGTACACTAAACTTTTTTCGAAGCTCAGAACTATTAATTCCTACACTGCACATTTTTCAGAAGTGAAGTTCAAGCAGTGCAGCCAACAATCCCTGCTGCAGTAGTGAAGATGCACTTGAGAAAACTGCAAAGGGGGAGAGCTGGTGCTACCTTCACAGCAGCTATGATGGTCTGGTTGATGCCAAAGAGCTCCTGTGAAACCACTTCAATGGCTGAGGATCCGATGGCCGAGCCCGAGACCAGGAAACCTCTCTCATCGATTTTCACTACAGGGACTTGGTCTGGCCCATCCAGGACACGGTAACTCAGGGAAGCCACTCGGTCCCTGAAGGAAGAAACAAACAGAAGAGAAAAACAAACAGTAGGGAACCCCTGGAATGTGTAAAACCATATTTATGTCAATCCATAATGCAAATCTAGGACACTAAAATCAAATGTGTTTTTTCCATGTGTCTGCAACAAGAAGTACAAAGCCTGTGTTCTAGCCTAAGAAAGCAAAGTTTAAGTTCTGATTCAAGCTCCCTTGGAAGACTCACTGGGGTTTAGGCATGTACTGAAATCTAGTTTCCACTCTCTGATGTAAATGTGACTCCAGAGATTTACATCAGAGAACACACCAGGCAGCCTCTGCCATCGCCTTCTGCAAACAACACTCAGGGAGATCAACCTGCCAGGGCCAGTGCTGGTATTAAAGTCAGGGACTTGAGTAAGTGGATCTCCTCAGCTTCCTGGAGATGGTTTTGTAGACAAGGTTAATTTCTGGAATAGCTCTCACCATGGCATTTGCATATTAATACAGAGAACAAATACATCAACTGCAGTCAGGCATTAGCTGCTTTGAATTATCACTCATCACATCTTCTGACAGATCCGTAGATTATTTTTTTTTCCCCTCCCGAACTCCTCCGTATAGAAAAAGACACCTAGAAATACTCTAGTTTATCCTAGGGCCAAAGCATTAAAGCTGGACTTTAGCTGCCCTTTTCTTGGCAAGAGTGTAACTGGTCTGGGTGGAGTTCAGACACAGGAGCTCCAACACTGCAGAATGAAGATACTGGGACAAAGCCATGTACAAACTGGGATCCATCAACTTCATGACTATTTATGAGAAAAACTCCTCAGAAGAAAGAGCAGAACAACATCAGTGGCTACAAGTGACAGTGCTCCTGTGTAACTGTTTCAGAAGCAGATGCTGAATGACCAAGGTCACTGGAGCTCCAGCTCAAGGCCAGGCTGGACAGGGCTTGGAGAAACCTGGGATAGTGGAAGGTGTCCCTGCCCAGGGAAGGGGGTGGGATGGGATGAGCTTTAAGGTCTCCTCCAACCCTAACCAACCCTTTATTCTATGAAACCAAGGGTTCCCTCCACTTAAAATGTAAATGAATCTAAAGCTTTGCCCTCACTGTCTGTCCTACTGTCTCTATCTGCCCATTATTATGCTGGGAAAAACTACATTTCAAGCCTGAAATGAATCTAAAATGTCATTCTTTGAAAAGAGATTATGTAAAAAGAATTTGTCATTTGGAAATGACATTTTAATCTGAAAATCTATCCATAGCCTCTGTGTAAGAAATACAGAGAAATATATTCAATGAAGCCTCAATCACCCATCAAAACCTCTTCTGGCAGCAGGCAGCAGGATACTGCTTTAGCTGGCTCAGCAGCTTTTAAAATAAGGATCTCAAAGTTCCCAATATTGAATGAATTTTCCAGCTACAAGCTAATACAAGATTTGACAAAGCCCAAGAGAACAGGTAAGATACTATGAATCACCAGATAAGTTGTGTATTAAATGGATGTACTGTGATACTCTTACAAAAAAAAGACTGAAACAGCTCCCTTCAAACAGCACTACCCTATGGTTTTGCTCAACTGCTGACACAAGTCACAGTGTGAAAACTGAGCACTGACCTGTTTGTTCGAAGTTTAATAAAGGAGTTTGGGGACATCAAGATCTGCTCTGCTGCTGCCTCTGGAGTGACTAGATGAAGTTTTTCAAACACCTGGAAAACAAGAGGCATTTTAGCCTACTGTTGTGTGCAGAAAGTAATTTACTTCTATTTATTTAATCTTCAATACAAACAAACAAAAAACCCGAGCAGAACTACAACTTTTTTTTCTTGTATAATACATATGGTAAAAAAAGACAACTGAACAAGTATTTGAGAATGGGGTAGCCAGTATCTTCTATTATGCTAAAGAGCATTTCTTTCCAGGGCTATGGCTAAACTAGGAAGCTGCATGAAAACGAAACATTCCTCAAGTGAAATGGTTTCACCTGAGTTACTCTGGACTACCCCAAGGCTGAGCCCAAGAACTGAAGGAGCCCAAATGAGGAACATTATACAAACAAGACTAAGGGCTCAAAGATAAACCAAAGCTGGAGCCACTCCTTTGCATTTCAAATTCCTGACTTCAAATACAGAGCCTAATCCAGTTCTGAAATAGATATTTAAACATGAACTGAGAAGAAAATGATCTCACCTGAATTTGGATTTCATCAGAGAGTTCCCTGGCCATGTTGTAGAACTGGCTGGCTGCAGGATCAAGGACCTTCACCACCACTTTCAGGCCTGTCCTGCCCTTGACTCTGCCATGAACATCCACTGCAAAGTTGTAGTTTGCAGGAAGCTGGAAAGAAGCCTTGGGCAAGAGAAAGGGATTCCAGTTTGACTCATGGAAAGCCCGGACAGCGGCACAGAGGAAACCCCAGCCCACTGCTGACAGCTGATCCTGCATTCAGAGGCAGGGGGGCAACAAGATTCTCTCCACTGCCCTGGTGGGGCAGTTCCCTGTCCCAAGTGCACCCCCATGCAGGACACACACACACACTTCACCTCACTGTGCCTGGTCCTGACATCCAGAGTGTCCCTCCTGCTGACCGCCCAGTGGAACGTTAACCCCGGCACGGCGCTGCCGAAGGAGAAAGGAGTCTGGCTGCTGGTGATGCCCATGACATAAACTGGCATCTACAAACAGAGAAACCAACCTGCTTAGCTGGTTCCAGGGTGCAAACCAAACCCTGCACACAGCAAGGAGAATTAAACTCAACATGCACTGATCAGGAGATGGGGTCTCTAACGAAGAAAATGCTTTGGCTGCTGCTTATGCTGCAAGGATGGATCACACAGAAGAGTCAACCCCCAACTTGTCAAAATCAATTTTGATTCCTGCTCATTTATTACGTGCTCTACAAACACACAGCACAAGGATTTTCATGGTTTTATTTTTAATCTTCAATTCATTCACCTGGGATCAATGAGCTGGAATCACTGGCCATTTCAGAATGAGTAACTATGAGGGGAATAGAGACTCTTCAAAAATAGACATATTAAAAGATAACTAAGCAGTCTCTGTTGTTCTGGGCAGAAGGGAGATACTGGAGATTGTCAGCAGACAAACGAAGGAAGTCTCCATTGCAAACAGAATGAAGATGGGAGAACCCTTCTTCAGATTGGATGTGTCTTCAGCAGGGCCTGAATTACTAAAAAATCTGGTGTAGAAGGGAAACTTGTTTTGAATTCTGTTTTATTATGAGAAGATCACAGAAAAGTTTGGGTTGGAAGGGACCTTAAAGCCCATCCAGTGCCACCCCTGCCATGGGCAGGGACACCTCCCACTGTCCCAGGCTGCTCCAAGCCCTGTCCAAACTGGCCTTGGGCACTGCCAGGTATCCAGGGGCAGCCACAGCTTCTCTGGGCACCCTGTGCCAGGGCCTCCCCACCCTCCCAGGGAAGCTTCTTCACTGACAGCACATTCCCTGCAGCAGCAGTGCTGCCTCCCAGAGCTGCAGTTGTCACCAGATGGTCTGACAGGAACGGTCACAACCTGCAGGTCCAACTGGCAACAGAAGCCAATCCCAAACCAACTCACCTGGGTTCCAGTTTTCATCCGTGTGATGGGTGCACAAATTCTGACAGCTGTCAGCTGCACCACCTCAACCTCCACCTTGTCCTGGGAAGGAGGAAGGGAAGGCACTGTAAGCACTTGTCAAATGAGAACTAGATTTCACTTTCAGGCTGCAGCCACTCTTTTGGCATTTTCTAATCACATTGCCATGCGGTTTGCATGACTTGTCAGAGAAAATACAGATGGACATATTTGGTAGCACTGTAAAAAACTACAAAAGCATTAACTTTTGACTGACAGGCATTTAAAAATGTCCCCTATATTGGAAAAAACAAATCTCTGCTCTGATTTCTGATTTTTATCAACTACTGATGACATGAATGATGGAGCTGAGAGACAGCAGAAGACAAGAGCATAGGGGTTCTCAGGAGAACAGGGATGAATAAAGCCAGGAGGTAAAGGAGAGAATGGAGAGAATTAGATGGAAATGAGGATTGCAGAGCACCAAATGGGACAATCAAGAATAAAAGGATGATCTGTGTGACACTGGTATCTCCTCTTCATATAATCAGACATTCTGATAGACTGTATTCCTGCTACATACTGGGGAGGAAAGGTCAGAACTGGACCTCACTGGGCAGATTTACCTTTCAAGTTCCCTTTGCCTCCTGTCACAGCATCAGGGCAGACTGCTGCCCATGTATTAAAAAGCACAAATTTCTTTATATTTTTTTAAATTACTTTGTCTCCTCCTGGCCTGTGCTGACACCTTTCAAGCAGCAGAGCTTTGTGGTTCACAGCAGCTGTCCTGCCTTGACCTCAAAGGAAAAAGTCATAAGATTTGGCCCAAGTTCTGTTGCTCTGAGTCTCATGCAAGTCCCAGGCCTTGCAGGCCTGCTCAGCTCCCTCACACTCAGCTGCAGGAAGTCTGAAGGACACAGATGCTGACGGAGTATCAGGAATTCACTGCTTGCAGCTCATAGATGGGTTCAGACCACAACAAGAGATGACAGTGTTCTATACACACTGCTGGAGCTTGAGAGACAAGGAGGGTTTTGGGCAACAGTTGCCATCTGGATCCTACTGACCAGAGAGGGAATGCAGGCAAGGACAGCCTTCTGCTGTGCCAGAAAGGCTTCTTTAGGTGGGCTTTTCTAGATGCACTAACCAATCTGAAAGATATCAGCCTGGCCATAAGGCCTCCCTGGGTTATCTGTACAAGTTTGGTTTAAGGCACAGCAGGATTTACCTACCTGTTCAAAGTACTATCTGTGCCAGCCTGTGTGTAAATTCACAGGCCAGGGAGTAACAAACACTGAGCTTTCATCTTCAGGAAACCAGAGAAGTACAAAAGGTAATACTGCTAATGCAGAAAGACCATCTCCCTCCTTCCAGAGCCAAAGCCTGGAGTCAGAGAGCCTCCTTCAGCCCCCAGCAGTGTCCCAAGCATTACCTGGGACACCACCACGAGCTTCTCTGTCTCTGCATCGACAGCCTGCAGCACTCCTGTCACCAGCCCACTGCCAATGGCCACTCCTCTGACCAGCCCAGAGCTGTTCACCGACGCAATGTGCTCGTTGTCGATGGAGAAAATGATGTTGGACAGAGGCTGGGGGCCTCCTTCAGCAGTGATCTGTTAGAACAGCACACAGAACAACCCTTCAGACACTGGTTAATGTTACAGGGGACACCCCCCTCTGCTCAGCACCACAGAGCTGTGTGCACTTCCCAGGGCAGCTCGGGGCTTATTCCTCCTGCACATGTCCCTGCACCACGTCACGCTGGGAAATGCATGAGCTGAGCACCAAAGTGCACCCTGTGCCTCACAGAGTGGCACAGGCTGATGCTACCTCCACTCCAGAAAGCTTCAGAAAACTTTCCCTCCCTTTCTCTTCACCACCCTGCAGTAGAGCTCTGCTCTGTGTGTCAGTTTGTACAAATAGCCCACTATGCCTGATTTCATGACACTGTGCTGGTACTGAACACCAGAAAAGCTGACACTCCACTGACAGAAACAAATACAAATCCTTTGATCCAGCAATACAGCAAAATGGAAGCTGGCTCAAGAATGAAACTATTCTTGTTCAGAGGAGTGTTCATCAGAGAATCACAGAATGGTTTGAGTTGCAAGGGACCTTAAAGCTCATCTTGTTCCATGGGCAGGGACACCTTGCACAGTCTCAGGTTGCTCCAACCTGGCCTTGGGCACTGCCAGGGATGGGGCAGCCACAGCTTCTCTGGGCACCCTGTGCCAGGGCCTCCCCACCCTCACACTGGAATTTTTTCCCAATATCCACCTAACCCTGCCCTCTGGTCTGAAGCCATTCCCCCCTGTCCTGTCACTCCAGGCCCTTGCCCAGAGTCCCTCTCCAGTCACTCCATCCAGTGCAGCTAAATGTTGAGCATCTACTGCTGAAAATCAAGTTGTGCATATTCATTTTAAAATAGAAATTACAAAAGAAAGAAAATATGTAAGAAGGTGCCTCACCTGAATCATGGCTCCAATAATTAGGGTCAGTTTCCTTGGCAATAGTCTAAATGGGGGAAAGACCTAAAAACAGAAATACCAATGCCTGTGTGCAGGATCGTTCAATCACATAAATTATATCACAAAAAACAGTGTAAGTGTAAAACTCAGTCTTTACTTGCTTAATTACAGTAAATTGAGCATGCAGAAATTTAGCTCATTATTTACAGTTAAACAACACTGAAATCTCAAACAGACTGGAATTAGGTCAACTTTCAGACTGAATGATCTGTTTTCTGGCAAATTGATTATTATACTGTAACTGTAATTTATATAATCCCGTTGCACTGTAACACAAACTATTTTTGTGCATATATTTGATCTGAAATGATTTACTTCAATCTGCTGTGGAGCAGAGTTGATTCTGTATCCTCTTCTGTCAGCCACGGTGGCCACAAGGCTGGTCTGCCCAACAGCCATGCCACGCACCAGGAAAGCAGCAGTGTGGGCATCCAGAGCCTCCCTGAGGGGGCTGCAGAAACAAACACAGCAACACAGACATGCATGGAGTCAACTACAGGAGTAACAAATGCAGAGGACCTCTTTAGTACACAGCAGTTTTACCACAAGGCTGACTAAGTGACTACTTCTTCAGCAAAGTTAAGGTACCCATCCCATTTCTACACATCATGGCTCTTTGCAACCTGTTCTATTGTAATAATTAATACCTGAAACGAAAATGAAACAAGTAACACACAGATTGAGTTTGGTAACATCAGATGTGTCTTCACACAGCACTCTTCACCCAACACTGTTTGCCAAGTCACTGCTTCCAAGATGCACTGTAGGAGTGCACTCTCATTCATCAGCCAGCAACATTCAGACTGTTCAGGCAATTCTACTGACAAATAATAACTTTTGACCTTTTAACAGGCAATTAGGACTTCACAAAAATAAAATAAATAAAACCTCAGTCACTGTATGCCTCCAACCTAATGCCTTTATACATATTTTTGCTTATTTTTATTTGCAGATGAATAAAACAAGAATCCATTAACTTACACAAGTGAGACAATCTGCGATGCTGCTCTTAGACTGAGATCCATGACAGGAAAGTATTTTGCCAGAAAAGGTTTCTTAGAGTCATCCAGAACTCTGACATAAGCCTTTACTGTTTTTCCAATCTCCACCTGAAACAGACACATCCAGCATTTTGCATTTAAGCTGTTCTTATTTATTAGCATAAATGTTTTCATTTTGTTTTGTATTACATTTGTAGTAGAGTAGTAGAGATAGAGCCCCAAGGTTAGATGAGCACTGATTTTAAAGACTAATGCCTGCCAGCTAGAGTTAGTGTCAAATGAAATGAGTGAATTCAGGTCCTTCAGCTGGCAAGGGCATAATTAAAACATCCACAAACATCAACACTTATTTTGTTTAAGGTGCACCCAAGTTGGCAAGTGGAATGAGTTGGGATTTTTTTTGTTCAGTTTTAAAACCTGACATATGGAAAATGACCTTGGGACAAAACCTACTCCTATAAGAATTGCTCACATGCACTTTAAACAGGAGGAAATGTAAATGAGCATGTCCATATAAATTATGGATTAGCACTGCTGTCTAAGTGCAAAAGTTGAGAGCGTTGCCACACAGAACATGAGCAGATACCTGATACTGAGACACTTATAACCTGAAGGGATAAATTTGGGAGTGAGAAACAGAGACACAGGGAGACCACAGTGTTTCTCTGTCATGGTATCTTGTCCATGTCTCATCTCTGTTCAGGATGAGCACAGGAAGGCAGGGCAGGCACTTCACAGGCACTGACCTTGTTAACAACTCGCACATACAGCTCCTGGATATCAGACACAGAAACTTCAGCTTCAGCTGGTGCAGGGGAAGCCAGACACAAGTCATGAATCATTACAGTCACTGATCCTGGAAGCAGAGGCTGCACCTGCAATGCCAAAAGAAAACTGCATTATAGCACTTATTGTCATTGTCTGTTGCTCTCAGAATAAAATCTGTATCACTTTCAGGGCAGAAGCGGTTGGATGCAGAAAGCTCCAAGCCTCAGAAAGAGAATTTTTCCACCAAAATAAAAATCAAGCTGTAAAATGTATGTAAAAGGTATCATGCTACTGAGCTAGTGCAAACAGCCTCCAGGGAGCCAGTGAATTAACAGCTCTTCATCTGGAACAGTCTGGCATCCTGTTATTCTTCTGCTATCAGGAGAAAAACCATACAAATCATTTAGAGCAACAAAACTTTTCTCAGTAGAGTGAAAAACAAAGTGATAAGGAAAAAAACCCCAAGGACAAAGATTATGCCTATAAAGCATTGGTATTGCCTCCTGCAAGATTTGTCCTCTACTGCTACTGCTTTTCATGTGAATAAGCAGCCAGAACCTGGTGGTAGATCCCTGCAAGTAAGAGGACAATTAACAAATCAGGTATTTCTTTAATACAACTACTATTGCATTAATTTTTAAGATAAAGAATGCTCATGTTACACTTCTTAAAAGAGAATAAAACAATGAAGAGAGAGACTTGTGCTCACAACCACAAGCCCCAAGCACCCATCCCAGAGTCACCCTTCCGAAGGCCACGCACCCACACCTCGCTCACATCAGCTCTGCAGTTCTCTTCCCTCTGTGTGACCTTGCCACACACCTCAGGGACAATCTCAGCTGTTTTCCTCCCTTCCCCAGGCACCTTCCCTTTGGCCAGGCACAGCACTGACGTTGGGTGTCCTGTTCTGTGCACTCACAGGGCTGCTCTGAACTCTGAACAGGGGCAGATGGACAGCCAGGCCCCCCAGTGCAAGGGAACTCACTGAACTCTCAGCGCTGCTCGGCAGCACCACGGGAGCCAGCAGGCACAGCAGTGGGGACAGCTGACATTTTGTTCTTTGAGGGCACCACTCTTACTTTTGCCTCAAAATAGAAAGGGATGTGCAGTTTTAATAAAGGTCAGCTTCCAGAACAGCAGCAGTTTGCAGAGTGGGATGCTAATACAGAGTGTTGGGGCTGGGAAGCAGAGCAGGGAGCTGGAAGGGAGCTCAGCTGGGCTGGGACCAGAGAGAGGAAACCACCAGAGGGAAAAGGACAAGCAGGGCCACTGCAGCTTTTCACAGCTCGTCCTGTCTCAGTTACCTGTGCTGTTCTCCTCTCCCACTGGGTGTCCAGTGGCTCCCCAGCACGCAGGGTTATTGCACTGCTGAACACTCTTCACTCCTGCCCACAAAAGCTGCTGTGTCCAAAGCAGAGGGACAGGTACAGAGTTCACCCTCGGCAGCCCCAGTGAAAAGCCTGGGAATCACTGCCCCAGGTAATCTGAATTTAGTTTCTCTGAGCAGTTTTCTGCCAACTCACCCCCATCCAACCTGGCTGCTCTGGTACCTGCCATGGCAGCAGCCTGGCAGTGCCTGCTGATTTCCCAGCCCATTCTGCTGCTTCCACTGAAAAACCCAGGGTGATACTGGGATTTCATCCAAACACACCACACAGGGCTAACAAAATTGTAAATGTGTGGGGGGGTTTGCATTCTTTTAAAATGTGCTAAAAAATGGAGTTTTCTCTCCTGTGATCTGACAGGCAGTTTAATCTCTTCCTACACTTCACAAAGCCTATCTTGCTGTCACTGCTCCACTGCTGAATTTCAGATGAGAGCACTGAACTTACCTTGTGTACATCAGATAAACCCATGAGGGAGATCTGACTAAAAAACTATTAAAGAGTTTAAACAGTGTACTATGTACAAAAAACCCCCTCAACCTCCTCTACTTTTTCCTCACCTCTGTGTCTACTTGGGAAAATATTCCCACCTCACACCTGGAACAGTTAAAGACCATCAAAACGTTTCACAAATCCTTTTGATATTCTAATTTCCACCTTAATTATCATTATTTTGCAACCTTAGCAGCATTATTTCTTACAAGACAAATCTGTAAATTATAATTTTATAAAAACTAGTCTCCAAAGCAACATGTTTAATTCCAACTCTTGCTCTAATGAAGGCAGCAATGCAAACACAGTTTAATTGTTGTTCACTCTAAAATGAATTTCATATCCTGGGCCTGGATGAAGTCAAGCATACCTCCACTTTAGGTGCATCTTGTAGTGGAAAAGTGCATCACAAGCTTAATATGGAGATCAGAAATAAACTCTTTAGTAGATATTTATTCATCAAATTAGGATGTAATACTGTGATTTAAAAAATACCCTGAAATAGCAGTAAAGGAGAGAAGAATTTGAAGCTTTCAGAAGTACTGGCCTACAGCAAATACTCCAATACTATTTTGGAAACCAATTAAGCTTATGTGCAACATTTCTGAATAATTCTGCCACATTATTTTACACTCTGTGCTTGTGAAATCAAGACCATTTTTCTGAAAATCTGTAATGGGTGCAGTACTCGCTACTGGCTTTTGTACAGACAACATGTGTGAATCACAGCTGTAATGAAACAACTTCCTGTACCTGAAACTGTACCTGAAAAGGCAGTGCAAAGATCCCCTGCCTGAAGCATGACTGTGACAGAAAAACACATCCAAAGGGCAGCTACTGCCTCTATCCACTTGTGCTGGAAAATGACCACGAGTGCTGAAGCTGCACAACAATAACCAGGTCTCCAAAAAGGCATAAAATCACAAATATGGCACTCACCAAAGCAATGCCCTGGGTCTCCTCATGTGCCACTCTTACAATATTTGGCACGCTGGTATTAATGAAAAAATATCCAGAACCTTGTTGGATGAGAAGTTCTGTCTGCAAAACCAGAAAAGCATCCAAAATTAAGATTGCATCTTTCGAGTATGTTGCTAAAATTGGTTTCCTTACACATATTGTGTAATGTGGGCTGTTTCTGTCCCTGCAGTCAGAAAGCAGCAGAGCAACTCCTCACCTGGATGTCAGGGTGGTTGTAAAGGGAGACTGCAGTGGGGCTCACTTTGACATCCTCCACGAGCATCAGCTCAATCGTGGCAGGCCCTGGCAGCAGAGCTTCGTGCTGCAAGGAACAATTTGAGCAGTTACAGCAAAGGGGCAGAGAACAGTGCAAGCCTCCTGTGTGTGCAGGGAGGATGTTTACAGCAGGTGACCAAAGAGGCAGAGCAGGAGAAGCTGAGGTTACCAGATGCCCCCCAGATCCAGTCGTGCCCAGGCACTGCAGGAGCACTGAGTGCATCAGGGCTGATGTGCACAGACAGGCTGCTGACTCTGACACCTGGCCTAAGTTCATACACAGTGATAAGGCAAATATACAAAGTTTTCTTCTAACTCATCTTTTCAGGATTCTTCTTAGCAGGCCACCAAAAGAAATTCTTCCTTAAATGTAACTGCAAACGCTGGACCAGATGCAGGTTTAATCACTCACTCATAACAACATTAGCTCAGAGAAGGAAAAAGGTTTTTAGAGGAAGTTACTATTCTGTACCCATTTCACCTAATTAGTAGAATTATTTCCTTGATGTAGAAAGGATGTCATTTTTCCCTACTGACATAATAGGGTGTTCCACTTAAACATGGAACAACGATCAAGACATCTTAATGTCCCATGTACTAGATTTACTAGATTTTTGTTTGTGTTTTTGACTGCAAGAAAGGAGAATGGGCAGGTTTGAAAGCAGAATAGAGCAGACCACTGCTATTTGAAAAAAGCAGGCAAGTTACCTCATTTAAAGAAACAACCCATGAGCCTACAAAGAACAGCAGAACTGCTATCTACAACTACCCTTCAGCTACCAGAGTCCTCCCAAACTCAAACACAGAGCACAGAACTTCAGAGAGCTCCAGTGCCATTTTACGTGTATGTATCCCACTCTGAAATAAAATAAACTCCTCTGAATTCAAGGCAAAGTTTAGAATATTCACTTTTCTCATTATTTCTAAAAGTAAGAAAGAATATTGAATATTGGTCTAACAAAGCAGAGCACAGTGACTTATAAAATTATTGCAGAACATCAGGTGTCCATATAACAACTCAATTTTTTAAGAGAAAAAAAAGAAACAATAAAAATATGTTGAGTGGCTTTGATGGCAAAATAATTGTGTCCCTCCTGTAGTAATTCTGACTGAGCTGTAGTCAAATTCTTCAGGGGAAATGCACCTACACCACGCTTCTCAACAGGAGAGGACTGGAAAACTCATGGAAAAGTCAAGAACCAAGTAGCAAAACACATCATCTCTCAAAGAATTTATTATCAGATGCCAAGCCTGGACCATGATGAGAGGAATCTGGCCCATGGGATATTTCACATTAATGGTGCCCATCTGGTACCTACTTTGAGTTAAATACTGTAAATACTCTCACTTCAATGTTTTACTCCTTCCTTCAACTCTGTTTTCAAGGTACATGATTCAGACCTGCATGTAGTCTAAGCCCACTTAAATCTTGGTCAACAAAATTAAACAGAAATTCCAGTTAGGAAACAGGATATTTTAAGAGATTGAACATGTCAGGTTGAAAACTACCTTTATATTCAGTTTAAAAAGTGACATAAACAGAAAATTGCCATCTGGTCACACCTGCCTCTTTGTTTATCATCACTGCCTTTTGCTGTTTTTCTTCTTTATGTTGAATATCTACAAACTATCTACAAAAGTATTTCAGAGAGTGGCTAATGACCTGTAAAATGAGAACCTGGGCTTATGGCTGGTGTTGTACAATGGAGAAGTCTCTCATGAGAAAAAAAAAAGCATTAGTCAGAGCCCAGACTAGCACATGGTCCATATGAGGAAGCAGTCAGAGTGGCTTTGCTCATGCAGAACTGTCCCACCCAGCTCTGCAGTGGCAATAATCCATGTGCTTTCCCCAGTGACAGCTGCACCAAGCACATGGCTGCTTTAGTGAAGGACAAGCAGCAGAGATTCACCAATTCACAAAAAACCTTCAAGTGAAACAAAGCCAACTGAAACACTTCTCTGTAATGCCCTTGCCCAGATGGTTAAAAAGCCGCCAAGGACTCGCATGCAGTGGATATGGACAGCAGCAGCTGGTGCAGAGGGAAGCAGGAAAGCCGTGAGCAGGTATAAAGCACTGCTGTAAGAACCTGTCTCCACATTCCAGCAGGGAGCTGCCCGGTTTGCACCCTGCTATGCCCGGAGGAAAGGAACCCCTCCCAGAGCAGCGGGCACGAGTGCCAGGAACGCGGCGGCCGCCCAGCGCTGTTACCGGTGCTGTCGCTCGGGCTGCCCGCAGATGGGGCTGCTGGTAGCCACTGGCAGCTGCAGAGATGGCAGCAGCTCCCAACTCCCGGTCAACTACAACAGTCTGGAAGCCTAGAATGCAACAAAGATGAAAAACACACTGCTTAGCTCTTCTAGCATCGTTCTCATCAGACAAGAACTTTCTTTTTCTCTCCCCCCATGAACAGCACACATTAAAAAATGCACATTGATGATGAACTGAAGTGAGACTGCACATTACAGTCATTTCTTTAATCAAGCTCAGACATTACCAAGGAGATTTAATCCTGACCTTCAAACAATGAAATGCTCATTTCATTCACTGAACTCGTACCATGCATTTTCCTCTGACCGTTCTCCTCTTCCTTCAGAGTCAGCTCCATGGGCACATCGGGCTCAACACGAGCAATGGCCTTTTTTGTTGAATCCCACACAACACTAAGAGAGCTGAAGTTATCAAATTTCCTGCCTTGCTGGTCATAGGCAGCCAAGTCCAGTACTGGATCGTGGTAATTGGAAACAGGAACCTGAAAAAGGAGGAGTATTTTGAACTGAACAGATACAAGAGGATTTTTTAATAATTAAAGAAAACATATGCTGAGTTCCATGAGATCTGTTATAACCCTCATTACATGAGAAATGCTCATTAAAATGAGCCATCAATGCAGATCATTAAGCTGTACTTCAACAACCATGAGGTTCTCTCAGTTGGTCAGAGCACGGTGCTGGTAACACCAAGGTTGTGGGCTCAGTCCCTGCATGGGCCATTTACTCTGGAGCTGGACACAATGATCCTTGAGGGTCCCTTCCAACTCAGAATATTCTGTGAATCTATGAACTCTCAGGGGGGGGTTCTGGAGGATGGGTTTTTTTTTCAGCCAGTGAATTACCTTAAAACAAACAAACAAAACCCCCCAAAACAACAACATCAGACCACAGCTCAACTACATCATCTTTAGCATTCAGACAAATCATGACAAATGCTGCTGTTTGTCAGCAGCTCCAAGTCCTGGTGTTGTTCTTGTGAAATGCACAGTGTGCCAGTGCTGGCTGAACTGACAGATAATGGAGCCACAAGAGCAGGCGAGCTCTGGAGGGGCTCACAATGCACAAAAATCTCCTCCTCATCTTGTTATTACATACAAGCTGTTTAAAATGATTCACCAGCTCAACAGGCATTGCAGCTTTAGGGAAGGAGGATGACTTTTTTATTTGCCTGGGAATATTAACACAACAAAACGTGGTTTACTCAGCAGCCAACATGTGACAACACTCATTGGGACAGAGAAGAAACACGGAATAAAAACAAGAACAGCAAAATTCTTTATGCTTGATAACCTGCACATACACTGTCCACTTTCTGTGACTCAGGGGTGCAAAGCTGGACACCTCTGAAGTCACTAAACAGTACTCACTGTATGTGCTTCCACAGTTTGTACTTTCACTGGTAAGACACACAAATGCACACTCATATAATAACATGGGGGTGGTAAAATATTTCACTACATACTCAGTAGAATAGTTAGATCAGCATGAAGAGGTAGAGAGATCAAGCACTTTCCTTAGAGAGTAGCTTCTGGAAATGTTTCTTTCCTCCTTTTTAAAATAAAAAGTAATTCTATCTCACAAGAATGGCTTCCTCAGTGTGACACTTAGGTGAGAAGCCACAATCCAATCATTTTTAGGTACAGTCATATATTCTGGCAGCTGCTTTTATAAACCTGTTTGAATGGTCACTGTAGAACCACAGAATCCCAGAATGGTTTGACTGGGAAGAGACCTCAAAGCCCATCCAGTCCCACCCCCTGCCATGGGCAGGGACACCTCCCACTGTCCCAGGCTGCTCCCAGCCCCGTCCAACCTGGCCTTGGACACTGCCAGGGATGGGGCAGCCACAGCTTCTCTGGGCACCCTGTGCCAGGGCCTGCCCACCTCACCAAGAATTCCTTCCCAATATCCCATCTGACCCTGCCCTCTGGCACCGGGAAGCCATTCCCTGTGTCCTGTCCCTCCAGCCCTTGTCCAAAGTCCCTCCCCAGCTCTCCTGGAGCCCCTTTAGGCCCTGGCAGGGGCTCTGAGCTCTCCCTGGAGCTTCTCCTCTCCAGGTGAGCACCCCCAGCTTTCCCAGCCTGGCTCCAGAGCAGAGGGGCTCCAGACCTTGGAGCACTTTTGTGTCCCTCCTCTGGACTTGCTCCACCAGGTCCCTGTCTTTTACAAACAGGGACCCCAGAGCTGGATGCTGTGCTCCAGGGGGATCTCACCAGAGCAGAGGAGAGGGGCAGAGGGGCAGAATCCCCTTCCCTGACCTGCTGCCACCCCTCAGCCTGCTCTGTGCACCCAAGGGCACCAGAGTGGCCAGAGCACCACAGTTACTGCTCCTCTTGCAGCAGGTCAGACACTTTATTTCGCACGTGGAGCTCCAACACTGATTCTTCACTTGTAAGAACACTTTATTTTCCTGTTACTTCCCAGGCTTACCACTTGCTTGTTCTGTTGGAGCAAAGGGCAGGAGAGATCAAGCAGAGGGCTGCCATAGACAGGAATCAAAGCCAGCCTGGAAGGGACAGTGCAGATGAACTTCACCACCGCAGGCTCCACCACCGGGAAAGGGTTGGTGACTGTGGGGCTGTTCCCAACTGTCAAGGTAATAACCTGAGAACAGGCAAATGAGGAGAGAGAGAAGGGTACTGAGTGCAGGCATGTTCTGTTTCCACAGATCTCAGTTACACTGTGATATCAGAAGAACAAGTAAAAATACGACTCTTGGGGATTTACAGCACTATTAAGGCACAGAAGATGTAAAAGGGAGTGCCTAATTCAAGGACAGTTCTTTACCACTAGGAGAGTACTGTTCCTGGAAACTCTTCCTAAGTGCTCATGTTCATTACTATCCAACTTGATTCAAACAACAGATCTCTTGTAACTGAAAAAGGAAACAGCAGGTGTTCTTCTTGCAGAGCGAGAACACAACAGCCCAAAGGCAACATTTATAGCCACTTCACTGTGTTTAAAAACATCTTATCTTTTATTTTACATTCCTTTTTTAGCCTTCAGCAAAACAAAGTGGATATAAAGCCAGAGAAGGCTGAGGCAGCCCTGGTTGTCTGCCTCATCCCCTCCTGCACTGGTGCTGGGCAGAGCCATGCAGGTGTGATGTGCTGTGCCAGCCAGCCCACACATGCACTGTCCCACACATCAACAACACAGGCTGCTCCTTTCCAACCTGCACTCACAGAAATAGCTCCACTTTGCAAAGTGCCCACTGAGGAAATCAGTGGAATTTGGCAGCCCCAGCAAAATGCTCAGGCCTTGCAGAACTGCAGGAGGAAAACATTCAATCAAAGCTTCATAGACTGGGGAGGGTGAATAAAGCAGGATAAATCCCTTCTGCATGTTGGAAAGAACAAGAGCAGGTGGACAGTGAGCATGGCCATGCTCCCAAAGACTGCACAAAGAGCACAGCAGTCAATTCCCATGGCTGCCATTTGCTAGAATAAACAGAATTACTCTGGCAGGTAATGTGGTTAAGAGCAGGAGGTCAGACAGAAGAGTCAGCTTGCTGCAGTAACCTTCTGCTCTTATCCTGTTCAAGCAAACTGAACCTGCACTGATTGGGATGTTCAACACATCCCACAACATAAGATTTGCATGACTTGGGCTTATACTGCAATAAACCCATCATAAACCACTTTTTAACATGATGTTGTGAAATGCTCACTCTCAAACCTGCACCAGCATCACAATGCATAAACAGTGTACTTACCCAAGTTCTTTACTGGCCTATTATAAAAACCTCTTGCTGTATAACAGGTATATGGCACCATAAATCTGTCTGGAGCCATTCTCAGCTGCCTTAGCTCAGTGCCTGAGGGAGGGCAACACAGATCCCTTCTGGCACCTACCTGCTCTCCCAGGCTTCTGCACAGCACCCTAACCCAGTGCTGGTTGTTATTTCGAGGTGTGGGAGGCTCAAGCAAAGACAGGACAATACTTTCTGCATCCTCAGCAGCGATGTTCCTGAAGAACTTGGAAGGTTCTTGGACCCATGGCCTGGGTCCTCCTTCAAACAACATATCCTTGGAGGAGCCCAAAGTCACTAAAGCAACAGATGGTGGGTCAATAGCCTGTAATGAAGGAATTAATGGATTACAAATTAGTAATTCTATTTACACAGTTTGGCTGTGCTTTGCAAAAAAACTTCCTGCTTAAGGGAACAGCTGTACTGGTTACTTGGATTAGGCTGTGATCTCTCCCATGCAGTGGCTGTCAGCACCCTTAGTGAAGAACAGAGCTGTACCAAAATCCACAAGAGCTCTGTCCAGTTGGATTATATTCAAAGGAACCCATGCATCCAAAGAAAAGTTGTAGCTGCATTCCAGTCACATCTCTTTCATGAAGAATTCCAGCAATAAGAAGACCCTTAATATATTCTTCTGAGAACACAGGAAGTATTCTGCTACACTTTAAAGACAGTACTTTAGATGAATGAAATAATGGCAAATTTTACTTTCACTTGACAGTGCTCTCTCCAGAACAGTTCTGTTCATGTAATTATTCTCCTACACAAGTTTTACTTCAAACCTCTCTAACAAATTCTGCGATGATGTGTATCCCTAGGACAGCCTCTGCTGCTCATCACCACAGCAATTAACTTGACATTTAGTACACAAAAGCCATTTGTAGTTTGTGTTTCACATCATCATATTACTTTGGTGTTTAGTAAGGAAGAAAAATAGTTAAAAAAGGATGGTTCAATTCTTTCCATACAGGAGCATTTTGGAAAGAAGAGAGAGAAAGCAAGGGCTGGCATAAATGGTCTCCCTTCCTCCCATTTACTCCCTGGTTGTATTTGCAATATAAAGTTAAAAACCGATTAGAAAACGATGAGATTTAGTCTAAGTGTCTGCTTTCCCTCAGACTGTTTATCTTTCTCCCAATTTTAATGCTGTAACTTATTTTTTTCAATAGATGTCTGACAGAGAAATGCTGCTTTCCCTTTCCAGCCATCATAAATATTTCATTCTTCAGAAAGGAGGGAAAAGAGTGTGGAAATCACTGTTCTATGCTTCAAAGAAAGGTAAGTTCTTCACTGAGATATCTGAGCACAGATTTTTTTCTAAAAGTGCACTTAATCTACCCTGCCTTGTCACCATGACCTGGCTCCTAGGTACCCTTAACATTTAACTTTATATATGAAAAGCAGCCTTACAACACCTCAAAGGGCTTTGTTAATAAATGGGAATGATACCATACACATGAAAAATTCCTAATTAGAGGAACTATGTTTCTCTCTCACTCTGCTGCCAGTGTAGCAGAACACCAAGTTTATACACTCTGCTCAGGATGCCTCAGTATCTTGAACAGCTGAGCATAATCATTCAAAAGTATTTGTCAGGAAAGCATACTTAAAAATGTAAAAAGTCACAAATTTGTAGAATTTGCATTAACATTTTTTCCAGATTTGGGGGAAAAGCTGTGGTCAAATACATGAGACTTCAGCTTTACAGAGTCACCTCTGAGGATGAGGTGACAAAGCAGCCTCTTTCGTGTTTCCATCTACTGACCCTGTACTCAGCTTCTTATTTTCTTCACTGAAACAGTGAAATATAAACCCACCCACCTTCTTCAAGCCTGTTCCCTACAGAACTGGCTGTCAGGGTGTTGCAGTGCTGGCTGCTGCAGAACAGAGCAGACAGACTCACCTGCAGCGGGAGGTGAGCGGCGATGGCGATGCTGGCGCTGAGGCGGACGTGCCCGTGGCTGTAAACAACAACCAGCCTGGTGTAGCCCTGAGCTTCAGCTCTCACTCTGACTCCACTGCAAAAATCAGCACTTGGCTTAAGCCTCCCTGTCAGGTAAATTAAAAAGATAGAAAAATTACTGGAAAGAAATGTCCAGGTATGTTAGTCAAACCCAACATGGCTTTTTGAAGGAAGCCTACAAGAAGATGGAGAGGACCTTTTACAAGGGCCTGTGGGGACAGGACAAGGGGGAATGGCTTCAAACTGAAAGAGAGAAGGGTTAGATGGGATATTGGGAAGGGATTCTTGGCTGTGAAGGTGGGGAGGCCCTGTGCCCAGAGAAGCTGTGGCTGCCCCAGCCCTGGCAGTGCCCAAGGCCAAGCTGGACGGGGCTTGGAGCAGCCTGGGACAGTGGGAGGTGTCCCTGCCATGGCAGGGGTGGGGCTGGATGGGCTTTAAGGTCCTTCCCACCCAAACCATTCTGGGATTCTGTGATTGATGGCTCTAGGATAATTTTTCTCAACACAAGCAATTCCACTACAGTAAGTAGAGATGTGCTCTCCAACAAAATGGGTAAAAACATTCACTATTGTCTTTCCTATCAAACCAAACACTTGCCCAGGTGTTTGTGTCTCTCCAAAGTCTTTAGTTTCACACTGTCCTAATCAGGACACCAGCCTTTACTCTGGTACAAACTAATACACCTTCTCTCCCTTACAGAACATTTTCATTTTCCTGTTCCAAGATGAAACTGGCTTGTAATTAAGCACAGAAATAGTCACAATGCTTAGACAAACTTTCTTGCACAGAACCACCCAAACTGCAGGCAATACATCAATTTTCTATCTCAAGGTAAGGTATTTTCATTAAATATCTCTGCTTACTTAGAGGACACTAAGTTTGAGAGGGGTCTGTCTTTAATTTTGTTGAAACAAGCACTACAACAGCATCCTATATTGTGACATGTAAAACACCTGCCTCTCCCTCAGGCAGAGATGCTACACTGCTCACTGGTTTTACTGACTCAGCAGCACAGAAAGAGCTTCCATACAAGAGTCACTGGGAAAAAATTAGTGCTCCATCTGAATAACATCCTGAATGCAGTGGGCACAAGAACAGCCACAGTGCTCTGTGGCCACCTGGCCCAGCAGCATTAATGTCAAACTTTAAAAACAATGCACATACCTGACAAGGGGCATTTCTTAAGACATGAGCTTTAACAATGACAGAGCTTCAGCAAAGTGAAGCAACTCATTGTCTCAGTTCCTTGTGAGCA
This sequence comes from Climacteris rufus, assembly GCA_013398175.1. NCBI lineage: Eukaryota > Metazoa > Chordata > Aves > Passeriformes > Climacteridae > Climacteris > Climacteris rufus. The sequence goes on along the minus strand of VZRZ01008812.1, from coordinate 44,530 downwards.
AACCATGAACACTGTCAGTACAGAACTGAAAGTACTGATGGACAATCCGAGCAAAGCAGCTGTTAATCAATGTTGTTGTAAGTCTTCTGATGCTACCTCAAAACACAATATATATGGACCTTCCTCATGGAAACACCCATCAGCTTTGTTACAGGAGCAGGTTATAAATAGTAAATCAGTACAAAGAAAAAAGGGAGACTACACATTATCCAGTCAAATGACTGCCCAATGCTTTTTGAGTCCTCCAAAACATCAAAAATATCAGAAAGAAGTTCTGCATTAAAAAGTAAATATATCCTCACAACCAAACCCCTCTGGTCCCCTCCCCTCTGAAGTCAGGCCCTTCTGTGGGGACACTGTACAGAGCAGTGAAACAGTGATTTAAGGGAGAGCTGTGACTCCCCAACACCTGAATTTCAGGGCTCACAGCACCTTGCAGGGGGCTGAACACGCCGGGGTTCTCCACCTCCACGGCGAGCTGCAGGTGAGAGCAGTCGCTCAGCGGGAGCAGCTCGTCCCTCTCCACACTGCTCAGGCCACTGAGCCTCAGGGGCAGCTCCAGGCTCTGCCCAACCTGAGCTTCCACCTGACAGGGGCTGAACTCCATCGTGCTGGGCTCCCTCACCAACACCTGGAGGAGGAAGGAACGAGGACAGATTTATTTCAGTGCTCTTTTCCCATGCCAGCCCATTACCCACAGCAGCTTGAGCCTTTCTTTTACTGCTACTCCTGGAACTCTCTCTTCTGCTTTGTAGACTTTGAAGTGTGGCTAAGTTGAAGCTGTAGACATGAAGTGTGGTATCTCCAGGAGGTGCCACCACCAGCTGGAACAGATTTAGCATCCAACCTTGATGCTCACAGGGTAAATATTTGAGCTAGACCTAACACAGTTAACAAGGTTAGCAGGGCTCCCCAGCCTCCATTACTCACAGCAGCAGGGATGTAGAAACTAAAGGAACTAATGACCCAAATATTTCCTCAATTTTTTTTTTCTTTGCTTCTTTCTTGCATTTCTCTTGGCAAAACTTTTTATAGGTGGGCAGGGCTCCACATTTTCACACAGTAATTTGCAGAAGTCTGAAAGAAGTGAATAAATATCTACTGCCTAATCTAACAGCCTTCTGCTTCAACAAGTAATCTTCATGTGATTATTTCCAGAAGTAAGACTGGCAGAAATAAATCTTCCATGCTATTCTTTAAGGTCCTTCCCACCCAACACAATGAGCTTAAAATATTTCCTCAATCCCCAGCCCTGGAAGTGTCCCAGGCCAGGCTGGATGGGGCTTGGAGCAGCCTGGGACAGTGGGAGGTGTCCCTGCCATGGCAGGGGTGGCACTGAGCTTTAAGATCCCTCCCAAGCCAAACCCTTCTGTGATTCTACAGCTGGTGTGTTGATGAACAAACTTTAACTGTACTGTTTGTTATTCTGATTTGTTTTCACATTAAAGAATCTACCACAGACTGACTACAGATTTCATAACAATCACTAGGATCAAAGCTTTTATTTGCAGTATCTTAACTACTTAATCTTCTGCAACTGGCTTCAGGATACCCAACCATATGGTACAGAGTTAAAGCTGTAATCTGTGTGGATTAACTACTCCTGAAACTATTACTACTAAAACTTGTTCACTGAGGTCAGTAAACAGAAGAGCTTTCCACAAAGAAAGCAGTTCCTAACACAAGAACAAAGGCATTCAAAAATAGCCTATTCAGATTGTGCAATACACTGCTCTGAAAGCTCACATGGACAGAAGGTTTCTTTCTGTCTTCAGGCTTTGACTTATGTTTGAGGATAAGAAGTTTTAGCTGAAAAAAATCTTCATTCCTGTATCTCCTGTTGGTAACTGTTGTACTGCTAAAAAGCAGCATCCTGGGTTGTTCAGAGAATTATTTCAGAGCAAATGTGTAAGCTGTATTCTGAACAGATTTTAATTCGTGTCACTATTTTAAGAATTTCAGTAGTTACTTTAAGGAGAAGTTTAGCACCTCTGAAATTCATTTTGTAGAATTGACATAAATGAACTGACCAAAACCCCAAACTCACTTGTCCCTCAAAACGCAGCATTAGTAGATGCAGCTGTTACAAGTGAAATTTGGTTAGAAATATTTCCCAAAACATTTTTACTAAAAACACCAAAACAAAAGAAAGGAAGAAAAAAAAAATAGGAAAAATATATTTCCATAGCTCCCTCTTTGTTATGGGACAGACTTGGCAGTGTTGGCCAAACACCTCTCTAATGCCTCTGTCCACAGGGACTCTGGCTCAGAGGAGTGCAGTGCAATTCCAGCAGAGCTGCACATGGGAGCACTGCCCAACTCGAGGGGCTCTGCACACAGCTGAGGCTTGGCTGTGGGATGGAGCCAGCCTGCTTCCCAGCAGCTGCTCAGGGCCAAGGAAGGTGCACTGCCCCAGGGCTTCCCACACATGCTTCCTGAATCCACTTCCACGCTCCCTCCCACCTCTGGGAAGCCTCAGGCAGCTGGAGGTTGTTTGCCAGCCTCAGTAACAAACCCGTTTCTTTCATGGCCATGCAGTCCCACAGCCCCTGGAGCCTGGGACTCCCACGTGCTCAGCACATTCAGCTTCTCTGAGGGCAGGAGCAGGGCTCCTCTGCTCCATCAGGTTCCCATTCCCATGTGCAGCTCTTTGCAAAGGACACAGAGCTCAAGCAGAGATGAAAATGCCTCCATTTGTGAAGGCAGCAGAGTGGTGCTACTCCACAGTGCCAGATATACACCACAGCAGTATTTCCTTGTAGTTTCTATTCTACCATGTTACAGATCCAAGTGTTCTTGACAGCCCATCAGAGAGAGTTTCAGTAAGGCAATTTACTAGTCTCAAAGGGTCAGAAGAAGGTATCTCCAAAACAGTAACATTCTGGAAAAAATATTTAAGATATGGATTTTCAGGGTTAACCAGAGCAGCCTCTTCAGCTTCCCCTGCACACTGTGGGGCCACTACATGCACTGTTCCTGGACTGTGTTCACTCCTCACCACACACTGATCACTGTGAACTAAGAACGGGGGATGGTCTGCAGGGAGACCACAAAATCCCTCTTGGGAGCTGTGTTTTCCATTGCCACTTTTCTCCTGATTTTCCTAAAGCTTTTTTTTTCTTGGCCAGCTTAGGTATCTGCACTCAGTCTGCAGCACTGTACTCACTTCAGTTACTCCTCCAGACAAATTCCCTTGCACATCCTGATAACAACTGTCACCCTTTTATATCAAGGAAGAACACGCTCCTCTCACCCTGCAGAATGAACTTTTAGTTTAGTTTGTCTGCTTAGACAGCCAGGCCCAGAGCCAATTACTATTTCCTTCTTGCACTTCAAACTTCCAACAAGCAAAAAGACTTGCCAACGACGTCAGGAAGAGGCAAAAATGTGAATAAGGTTAACGCAGTGGACAAAGTTTGATTCCCTAAAGCACCAAGTGAAACTAATCATTTAACCTGCCTCAGGGCAGGCAGGGAAACCTCCTGGGAACATTTTGGAAGGGGACTCCCCATGGCATTGCCAGCTCCTTCAGTGTTGCCAAAGGCCATGCTCAGGAACAGGCAGGGAAGATGAAAGCCTGACCTCCATGTCCCCAGAATGCAGCGGGTTCCGCACGTCAGTGGCCCGAATAACGCTGACCCCAGCGTCACTGCCCGTTGTCATCACTCCTTTCACTGTCACTGTAGCCACTGCCTGGTTAGAATATGACCAGCTGAAGTTGCCACTTCCACCCTGAGCCTGGAAGACAAAGAGAAAGTCTTTCAAATATTTAATCAAGTACATGGTTCTCACATTTCTTAGCTGTCGTGCCTTTGGATATCCTGCATGAAAACGAGGAACGCACTGAGAATGAGAAATACAAATAAAATAACACCTCAGAACTTTCAAATAAGCAAGGTGAAATAAGAGAGAGATGAAGATTACTACTCTTCATTCATTTTAATTTCAGCTTCCTCCATGCAGGTATCCTCTGTGCTCACCAGTGCTGCCAACCCCAACCTCTCCCCTGGCTGCCAGGGAGTGCCTGTGCTCACAGCCAGCACAGCATTCCACAGGGCAGCACACTGCAGGCCTGGCATGGGGGATGCCCAGCACACTGCAGGCCTGGCATGGGGGATGCCCACGTTCCTAAAACTCCCACTGATTCTCAGCTGCTGACCTGTGCTCTGCACCCACCAGCTTCTCCCAGCAGGAACTGCCAAGGGATTTAAAGGCAAGAGAAGAGGAGGTGGTGGGCAGGGAGGGAATGAGGCAAGAGGGGAAAAAAGAAAAAGGGGGGAAAGAAGTCCCTCTCTTCTTGGCATTACTTCTTTATTTTCACCCTGAAAAATCAGTAGGTCCACACCTGCAGCCATTCAACAAAAGTGCTGCTCCAGCAACACATCAGTCAAGCTCTCCTAATCATATCATTCCATAATTCCCCAAGGGAGTGGGATTTTCCTACAGAAGGGTGAACCAGCTACTTGATATCATGGTCCACGTGAACAGAGACAAATTATCACATCCACTGAGCCAGCACTGCCCCAGGCCAGGGCAGCATCTCCTGCAGGTTCCCACTGTATACGGTGAAGGGCCATGAACATTTGCCAGCACAGCTACTGTTCTCCAGGATGTGCAATCCCAGCTCCTGGAGAGCCAGAATCATTACAATGCTGCAAAATGTCTAGGTTTTAAACATCACTATTATGAGCCATAGGAAGTGCCTGTTGGGACAAATAGTGCGAAGGAAGGTTTACTGAGAAAATTTTTGAATAAGTTAAAAGAGAGATGGCTTCATACTCTCAAATAAATGTCAAATGTCAAATGTCAATAAATGTCTGATGTTCCATCAGAGTAAAACAAAAGGTGAACATTGGAGCAATTTTTTATGTATATTGTTTTAATCTCCTTAACTTCCTCAGCATTTCCTTTAACCCGTTTCATAATTAAAGTGAAAATGAACAAGGTGATAAATCTTGTCTAGGAGGACAGTGTGGAAAACAAACAGACCTAAATTATGCAGGAGCTTAGCTAGTAACTTTTACCAAGAAAAGAGAATAAAAAGAAAATTAAGAGAAGACTCATTTCCCTTCTTCCTTCCTTTGAGCACGTGCACAATGTGATTACAGAAGCAGCACTGGACACAGACAACTGGATAAATAGGTAGTTGTGTGTGACAGGAGATGCACAGGATGTGGGGAGAAAAGCTAAAAGAATGCAGGAGTTCAGCATCTTTTGTAAAGGTATTTTTACTGAGACAGGGAGATGAGCAGAAAACAAAATAGAAATACCCAATTCTTAGTAACTGTGTGAAGTCACATCTCCTTGCCATAAGCCCTCACTACAGTTTTTCTCTCTAGCAGTCAGCCTGCACTGGGGAAGGGCAAACCAGCTTCCCCTGCAGCCTGAAGATTCCCCACAGCCTGCCAGGTGAGCTCCACACTGCTGCCTGGGACAGGGAGGCCTCCCAGAGAACAGGAGCCTCCACAACCTGAACTTCACAAAGCTGGCACTGCACTTCTCTCATGCATGGACTGAAGGAAGGCAACAGAAGCCATCCTATTAGCACAAATATGAACAAAGAAACCCAAACAAACCAGACAGCTGACAAAGCAAAACTTGCCAGGCATTCTGATACCATCTGGAGGGAGTTACTTTAGCTATAAACAGAATTTGGTCAAATCCCAAAAATCCCTTTCAACTTATTTTCAGAAAAAGTCTATCCAGCAATCTAAAATAGCCTGAGTGGAGCTATGGAGTGGGAGGCAAACACTGATGTACAGGCAGCAACAACAGTCGAGCTGTGTGTGTGCTGTTGTCAACCACCACTGGAGTTGTGGAATGGAGAAACTGGAAAAGGTCTCAGTTCCAGCAAATGCAAACTCATTTAAACGTTGGGAGAAAAAAGTGTCTATGTTTTTATTGAAAATAAATCATATTAAAGTAATACTGACACAATTATTGCAGTATCATGAAGGAATGTTCTCTAGTGAGATACTTCATTATATATGCAAGATAAAGTGAGGTAAGAATAGAACTGTAAAAGAGGTGAGAAACAAAACCACATTTATTTTCCCTTACTGGGAAACTCCAGCAGAATTATGATGAAGTACTCAAAATGCAGATTTGTACTAAGAATTTTTACCACACTCTGCTGGTGTGGTCAGGAATAGCATAAAGCAAACCAAATTAATGGCACAGAACAGACAAGCAGAGTGCAGTGCTAAACACAATGGAGTTACCTTTACATTTACACTGCAGAATGCAGTTTAATCCCCATGAATTGATTCTTTTCATGGAATCACTGAACCAGTAAGGCCGGAAAAGACCTCTGAGATTATCAAGGCCACCACTAAACTAAATCCTTAAGTGCTACATCCTCATGTTTTCTGAGCACTTTCAGGGATGGTGACTCCACCACTGCCCTGGGCAGCCTGTCCAATGCTTGACAACCCTTCCTGTGAATGAATTTTCCCTCCTATCCAATCTAAACCTCCCCTGGCACAACCTGAGGCTGTTTCCTCTCATCCTGTCACTCGTTATGTGGGAGGAGAGCCTGACACCAAGTGTCCTGCTGCCTCTTTGGATATGGTTCACTTGAAGACAGAGCCAAAACGAGCACTACTTGATGCTAAAAGGGAGAGGCAGGAACTGTGCATCAAACACCTGGTGAGGGTCTGGGTATCATTGACCTGGGGTAAGAGCCTGGGCTGAAAAAGAACAACTTCCCTTTCCTTAGTTAGACTGGAGGTACTGGATACTGGAAGACAAACCATTTGCTTCATGAAGCATAGGGAATAACTGACAGCTTGGGAGCAAAGACACACACAAACATATGGAAAACATCCCCTCTGTAAATCAAAGTGTGGCCTTTGCCTCCCCAGAATTCTCTATTAGGAGCAAGATGTGTATGGCAAGTGAAGGAAACTGATGTCCAAGGTTGACAGAGTGCTGCTAATTAATCTTGTCATGCCCTTTTTGCAGTCTCTTCACACTCCCATTCATTCTTCCCATCCTTGGCAGTCTCTAATGATTGCTGTGAAGCTTTGCACCCAGGATGCTTTCTGCAATTCCAAACCACTCCATGCACAGGTGTGTGGTGCACGTGTGAGGGAGAGGAAGGGAAGGAAAGATAAGAGGTAAAAGTTAGTGGGGTTTTATGTTTGTTGGTCTCTTGGTGCTTTTTTTAAACTACATATTAATTTCTGTAACTACCATCCCATGAAACTCCTCCAAATTAAGTTTTGGATGCCACTGTGCCTCCAGTATCCAAAGTGAACTCTACCTCAGTGGTTTCAGGCCTCACTGTGCCTGCTGAGCAACAGTCCCTGCAGCTGGATCCTCCTGTGGCATACCTGGATGGTGTACTGGTAGACTCCTGCTTGTGGCTGCCAAGGGAACATCAGAACGCTGGGGGAAAGAACGATGGGAGCGTAGATTTCCACGTCTTGCTGATTCTGCACCGCAACTGGCAAGGTGTGAACGCCTCCATCCTGCAAAATGCAAGTGCACAGTGTCACAAATGGCACCTCTGAGCTGCCCAGAGTTCCTGTTTAGTCCTTATGTAGAGGCAAGCTGCTGAAAACATCCCAGAGAGGAAGGAAAACTATTGAGGATCACTCATGAACACAGTTACCTGTGGGCAAACAGCTCTGGCAGCAAGGTGTGCTACTGCATTAAATGAGAATTGCTGCTATGGAGATACAGGTGCCCACATTAATTTACAGGCAAACAGCAACAACAAATACACTCTTTCACTACTCCTGGTTTGAGACCTTGTCTGAAGAACTCATTTGGAGACTCAACACCTGCATTTACTCTTTCCACTCTGCAGCAGGGGAGTACAAAATTCAGCCTGGAAGGCCCATTCCTCACCCCCCCACAGCACTGGCCTTTCCAGCTCTGCTGGCCCTGCAATGCCAGAACTCTGGCACAGCTCACTGTCACTGCAGCTCTGGGGGAGAACTTCAACAGCTCTCAGTGGCTCCCTCTCCACTGAAGAGAACATCCCTGACACAGAGACTGACCATGGCTTGTCACATTCAAGGATCTGCTAAATCCTGCTCAAGGAATCACTACAATGATTTCACAGCAAAGGGGTTGAAGTGTTGAAGTTTCAAGCAAAGCAACTCACTTCCACACCACATCCCCTAGTTAGCCACACATTCAGCAGCCTGCCCAATCAGCAGAAAGTTAATGAATATTAATTTGGAGAAATGTGCAGGCTGACCCATTTGGCAGATTTTCATTCCAGCATTTAAGGTCACTTACCAATTGACAGCAAACTTCCCCAAATAAGTGACTGCAGAACAAGGCCAGGGTGTGACAGTGGTGATGCTAGCACAATAAAGTGTAAAATGCCCTCAGGCTGAGAGAGGCCCCTGGCCCAGCACAAGGGAAGTTTGTGCCCACTCAAGGATCTGCCACGAGAAAAGAGATCAGTGCTGAGCATCACTGCCTCCCCAGCTGTTTGCCACATGCTTGGGAGCAAAATCCCACAGTCTTTATTTAAGCAAATCCTCTGTTGACTTAATTGACAGTTTCCACGAAGAAAGGATTTTAGAATTTGGTTCTTAATCTGTTCAAACAAAGACAGCTCAGACCCATGTGATTCTTAGGTTTCCTTTCACTATGAAGTCACTGCTGCTCAGCAAAATCACTTCTAGGCCCAGCAGTAAAGCAGAAGAGTTTTCCTAAGTTTACCTGATCCACCACTGATGTCAGTGCAGCAGCAATGCTGGTCTGCCCTGCCTTTATTGCCTTCACATAGTGATAGGATCCATTCAGAGATGACTGCAGCACCTCGAAGTATTCTTTGGACAGCACTGTGTCAATTCTGATGTTCTAAAACCAGAAAGTGCCACAGGTCACTGACACGAAAGCCAGGTCACTGGACAGAAAGCCATAAACATACAGCAGTAAATCCATGACAAAACTATTGTTTAATAACATAGACACACTGCTGACACTGATCAGAGATTTTCCCTATGCAAGTTTCAGTCTTTCACAAGATTTTACCTTCAAACATAGCATTAACGCCACAAAGTCTTCTTTTTTAAATTATCAGTAATTTAGTACGAAAGTACCAATATTTATACCACTAAACAATTCATACTTTAAAGTAATTTCTTAATTTTGTCATCCTTAAACACAAAGAGCACAGAAATATACTGCCTCAGCAGCACACTGCTGAGCTCTAGCTTAAACTCAGATCTCTATCTCCAGAAGTAATTATGTGCAAATAAAATAGCATTCCCGTATCTCTGATATTCTGAAAAGCAAAAATTTAATACAGTTTTTCTTGTTGCAAATGAGCTATTTAGATTTACTTTTCTTCACAGTTTTAAGAACTATGCATATTTGATACCTGGTATACAGAATTTAGGAAGAAATTCCTCCCTGTGAGGGGGGGGAGGCCCTGGCACAGGGTGCCCAGAGAAGCTGTGGCTGCCCCTGGATCCCTGGCAGTGCCCAAGGCCAGGTTGGACAGGGCTGGGAGCAGCCTGGGACAGTGGAAGGTGTCCCTGCCCATGGCAGGGGTGGGACTGGATGATTTAAGGTTCCCCAAGCCCCATCCAACCTGAAGGGCATTGTCCAATTTCTTCCATTTCTTTCTCCAGCACTTAAGACTCACAATCATTTCACATGAATCACCCAGAGTACTTTATTTTAAAAAACTAACAACAAAACAAATGGAAAAAAGGAAAAGGCAAGAAACAACATGCTTTGCATTGTCCTGTCTCAATGTAAATAAGAAACCACTCAAATAATTTCAAAGCAAATCAGGATTTAGGAGAGAGTCACTGAAAAGTATATAAACATGTCAACTTACATCAGATAAATACACCTTATTGCTTGATTTATCATACACATCGATGGTAATGTCATAAAGTCTGCCTGTTTCCAGGATCCATCTGTCACCTGGATGAACTGTAAATCCTACAAAAGAGGAAATATTGACCAGCACAAACCAGCAGCCTCTGTATCTAATGGATAAAAGCATTTTGCTTCTGGTGCCCCCACTCTGCAGATGAACATTCATTATTGCAAGCTGCTGACTACACAGATAAAAGAAAATACATAAAACCTATTTCATACAGAGCTACTTTTATGAATAAAATTACTTTTCTGTGAAAACTAACAGGAGAAATGGAAGTGTGGCTATACAGCATGAAAATCACAGAAACAAGGCAATAAATTGCAGTAAGCAATCAGAAGATTGCAGCCAATACCAACCTAGGTATGCAGGCTGCACCACGTAGACTGTGCTGTTGGGCAGCCTGGACACCCCCTGCATGCGGATACCTGAGGGCTCGGTAAAGGAACACAAGTTTTGTAAAAGTCAAGTAAAAATCAGCGTTTTCCTGGGGCTCCTTGTGCCTCCTTGGTTATTTTACAGCTAATTGTGCACTGCAAACAAACCTTATGGTGGGTTCACTGCAAGACAGTGAGTGCTTTGGAGAGATTTCACTGGAGAATATCATGATTGAAATAGAAAAATTAAATAAAGCCCCATCACATTTCTGAGGGGGAACAGTCATGATTTAACTGATCTTTTGCCAACCTAATTTCTTAGAACATCCCAAGGCATCAGACAGCTCTGCTGAGACTGAATTCACAGCAGTGCTGCTTCCCCTGGCTCCACCAGTGCTGCTGATTGGTACGGATGAGGAGAATTTTATCTTTTTGTGCTGCAAAGGGTGGAAAGCTTGTCTCCTGCCCCAAAGTGGTGGATGGAAAAGCATGCCCTGGGAAGGATACTCTTGTGGAGCAGCACGAGGTTAGCCTGGCCCTGCTGCAGTGCAGTCACAATGGATGTAGCCTGGTCCAGCTTGGCCACTGGGCGGGAGGGGTCTCCCTGAGGATCACGGATGTGGTTCTGGAGCTGCAGCTCGTACTGATCAGAAGGCATCACTATTTCTGGGGGTAAAACAAGACAATATGAGACAATAAAAGCAGGTGTGTCAGTGTTTGGCTGCTGCTAATTACTGCTGGTTATTTTATTGATGCCTAGTGCACGTATTAAATGAGTATTTTTAATGTCTTGCAAAAATAGCACTTCTGTCATCGTATCAACTCACACACACACAAAATGAACTTCTTGGCAAACTTTAATGTCTTTGAAACTGCAATGTCCAACTAATACCATCCCACTATTTAGACCTAACATCAAACTCACTTCCAGCTTCAAAAGAAAGAAGAGAAAAAAGGGAAGAAAGGAGAGAGGGGAGAAAACTCAAGGCATTGCACTTTTAAATGGGCATAAAGGCAGCTAACCCACATTTATAGAGGCTCCACTTTGTGGAGCAAAGCCATTTGCCAATAAAACATTATCTGTTAGAAAAGGTACTAATCTAAATCTGATTTAACTAAGAAAGTCAGACAGTTCCTTAGTGACTGTGAACATTTAAAATGACAGTGTTAGCTCCTGTTCTAACTTACCCTTATCTTCACATCCTTGACAAATCTGCAAGAGTATTTTCTTTATAGTCACAATTTTTTTTGACTGAAAGAACTAAAGAGGTGTATCATTGTGTGCCTTAGGAAAATAGTATTAAAATATTAACAAAGCAGTTTAAACACAATTAAAAATTTCTCCGCAGTTAAAAATTCACACAAAGCATTAAAAAATAAAAATAAAGGAACAGAACAAACCTGTGATCTTCCCTTGCCTCATTTTTTGAACTCTGTACTGAATTGATGTTCCTACCAGAAGATAAATGTCATATAGTGGATTTAAAAGGATGTTTTCCAAAATAAGCAATCTGACTTCTGCAGGGTGTACATCCTGTTGATGAAGGGGGAGAAAAAAAAGTAACCACAGTTAAAGCAGCTCATGTGTTTGAAACAGACCATGCAGCAGGAACTTAGAATCCAGAAGTGAAAAATATCACTTGCTGTAATAGGCTCTTCATTTTCATCTCAAATTTTGTCACAACAGGGCAATGCAAGGGACAGTGAATGGCACAGAGACTTGCAAGAATGAAGAAAAAAATGATGTCTGTAAGAAGATCATTTTGGAGAATACAGAAAAACTTGAGACAGATGCTCAGTGATCATTCAGACATTCAGAAATCCATCTTCCCCCCTAAAACACAGAACCTCCACACAGCATATCCACTGTAACTTCCCTGAGGAATCTGCATCCAACTCACTGGTCTATTAAATCAGTAATACAAAAGATAATTGTATGAATTCTCTTACAGTTGTTTCAGGGATGTTCACTGAAAATGTGCAGTCTGGCAGCAGTGAAAGATTTAAAGGAACTACTAACCAGAAAAACAAAAAATTGCAAACAGAACAATATTATTTCAATTTCTCTCACAGTATCCAGTCAGAACTAATTGAGAAATGTAAATATTAAACCAGAAAACTAATCAAGCTACGAGCATTCAAAAATGAAAAAGTCAGACTGATCATGAGTATGTCCATGTATTCAGTACAACTAGGTTAAATTGCAATTTAAACCAAATTTTGTAACAAAAATACACATCTTAACATGCACTACTACCTGTGCCACCTTACAAGGGTTACATACATGTAGATAGTATTTTAGCAGAACACCTTTTCCAGGTATGGGTCAGACAGCCCAAGGCAATTCTGCTTTAAACAAAAACATGAAGTACAACATGTAGTAACACAAACCTACAAAACCAGACTGCAGAGATGAGATGAACTTCAGAAAATCCCCCTTTTATAGAGGGATTTTTAAGGTGCAGTATCAAGCTGATAACAGCACACAGAGAAATAAAATCAAATTTAATAAAAACTCTCACAGGTGTTAGCAAATTCTATTAAGAGAAAAAACAACTCTGTTCAGAGAGTGAAATGAAAATCTCAGTCAGCCCAAGTTACAAAGAGCCAGTCCAGATCTCCAGAGCAGCTGGGGAGAGCAGCCAGCACTGGAGCTGGACACTCTGGCAGCTCTGACAGTCAGATCTCAGTGCCCTTCCTTGGGCACCAGACCCTCTTGAGGCAGAGCTGAATATAAGAAAGTGTTCTTATGACACTCATTGCAAGCACAACAGGAAATAAAGACATGTCCAGCTGAGCAAACCTCGTTCTGTACACCTATTTGTTGAAAAGGAGAAAGGAAGTGTTCTAGTTGGTACTTTTCTAAAAGGTCTAAAGGGCCAGTGCTGTGATTCTGGCTGTATACAGAGTATGAGTACCAGGAAAACTTCAATTCTATGGAAGCACTGGGAGTGCACTGCTCTGCCACAGGCCTGCCAGACGTTCAGAAATGATCTCTGGCACGGGCACTGCCCTGGGCTGGGGCACTGCACCAAACTCCAGCCCTCCCAGGGTGTCACCTCTTGTGAGGCTGGGTACAGAGTCCAGCCAGCCCTGACATCCACAATGCAAACGTGCAGCGCTCCTGTAACGCTGGGCTGTAAGATCAAATACTAAAAAGATAAGGATGAACACAAGTTCCTTACCTTGTAGATGCTTTCCTGTAGTCTTGCTGTTAACTTAGAACTCCCTGTTTTCATTCCAGACACCAGGATGGTATCTCCTTGCTTGGCAACTTTTTCCATCTCCAATATATAGGAAGGTGGGATGTAAGTGGATTCTAAGAACTTGAGTATACTGAAAGGTGAATCCAAAAGTGAATAAAAAATTGTTAACCGACCTTTGTAAATCCACAGAGAAACACCACCAGCATCTATTCCTAGCCACTTCCATTTAAAGCCAATTTAAGATGCTTGCCTGGGACCAGATATCCAAATTTTACTCATTGTTTTAGATATGGGCAGCTCATTTCTGTGACAGATAAAGGTTTGTTTGAAGCTTGCTTGTGAGCTATCAGAAGGCTGCACATGCTGTCTACAATGACCCCTTCCAGTCTGTACAGTAGGTGAGACTGCAAAAACTCTACTGCAGAACAACTGATGTGAAAGACCCAAAGCTCATGTTCATAAAAGCAACAGCTTAACAAACCCAGAACACAACTCTGACCTCTCTCAAGAAGCCAGGATGCATTTAATAAATTACTGTGAAAATAACCCACAAGCAGAACACTTGTAGTACCTGTTGGAAATTTCAGTGAAAAGTGACAACAGAGAGAGAGAAGGAATTTGCCATGAATGGCCAAATGACAGTACAGCAGTGGGAAGAGGAACATGTTTTACAGGGCACCACATTCTATATGCACATCATCTGCTTGGCTTTATGTGCACTTCCACAGCAGTCAGGAAAGCCACACGGAGAACAGTTATGGATATTAACATTTTTATGACAGTTTATAATTTCTTTTGCAAAGCTGTGCCACCATAAGAACATTTTTATGTCATCACACCTGTCCTAACAGCAGAACATGTATCAGTATTAGTTTGGTTAAAAGCACATTTAGCAAACACTTACAGTGAAAGGAAAAGCTCCACATGGACTAGGACTTGGATATCCAGTCCCACCAAGCCATTCATTCTGGCTCTCACTCACACCTGCAGCTTCAGGGGTACTGTGAGCTTACCAGGCTTTCCCCAAACTGCAGGTTTGTTTCCCTAAGGCTGCAAAATCAGAGTCTGTGTTTATCCAGTAGCAAAGTCTTGCAGTGCATGTGGAATACAGGTTTAAGGATGGAAGTTGGCTGTTACCCTATCTGCTCTATAAGAGAACTGGTTTACCCACAGGGAATCACCACATGAACAAAGCCAGGTCCTTGAAAGGAAGGTATCATTTCCTAGACTATTTTATGCCCCTCAATCTACCTACAGAACCTGATTTCTGGACAAACTCAGGCCTCTGCTGCATGAGTTTGAATCTCTTCCACATAAGGGAATTTTTGGCTAAAGCTGTACTCAACAAGTTTCTGTAAACTGTTGTATAGGAAAACCCATGTTTCATGTATTTGCAGACTGGCCAAATTCATACACATCAGGGACACTTTTTTTTCTACCAACATTCATGTTGAGCAAAGCCAAGATTCACCACAACATAAAATATAATGAATACTAACATACTGCTGCTAAACAACAGGATCCTGGTGTGCTGACACCAAATGGTGACAGTGCAAAGATCCAAACTGGAAAATATCCCATTAAGGCACTGCTAAGCAGACTTTAAATCTGGTTAGCTTGATAAGGGTGGAAATTCAAATTTCTGTCTGAAGCCACTGGAGAAAGAACAACGAAGTCACCACTGTAAAAGTGCATAGTGCACACAGTTAATAAAACAATAATTGAATAAACACCATCACCAAAACAGAGGCCAAAGATGGTCTGGTGTCAAACATAAGAAGGAAAATAAACTTGGAAAAAAAGTCATTAAAGAGTCTGGATTTTTTTCCTATTCCTGCCACAGATGAGCTTCCTGACCTTTGGGCACGAACTCCACCTCCATTACACGGAGAAAATATTTCCTTATTATACAGAAATGGTGAGAAACACTATCCCATTAGTGAGCTGAAAAGCACTTGCAAGACCTTTGGACAGAAGCTGCCATAAAGCCCAGCACTTCTGAACTCCAGTTTAGTTAAGCCAGCCAGTCAATACAGATGATGAACCCAGGACCTGTGGGCTTATGTATTAAGCAAGCGCTTTCCACTCATTGCTGTGTCTGAAAGACAATATATTGAATATCTTTCATGCAATTATTTCACCTGGCCCTACAAGCTGTATCTGCTCACACGCAGGCATTTGCTCCATGCCACTTTAAAGATTAGCTACTTTCAGAACAATTTGAAGTTGTTTCAAAACAATTTCAACACCAGAACCAAGTGCTGACTGACACCTGAAACTCTTCAAGTTCACAAAGCTCCTTTCTGAAATGGAAGAGGACATTTTTTCCTTAAAAAAAACAATTAAAACTCTGCTGAAATCCTGAGATAACAATCTTATATTTTCCTTTTGCATGAGATGCTTCCCTAAGGTCAACAACTGCATCTATTTAATTCAAATTATTGCATTAGAGCTACCAGAGCTGCTCATTAACACTATCAGCTAAATTAAACAGAGATAAAAGTGCTCAGGCTGTCAAGTAGGCAGACACTTAAAAAACCCACAAGCAGCTGACCCTTCAGCATTATTATTTGAGGCACCAGTTCAGTGAACTGCCTAGATGTGGGGAGGTGCTTTCACACATCAAACTGAGGAGACAGGAAACTCTGAGAGCAACAGAAGCGACTTTACCGCAGCGCGTTGTGGGAGTCGGAGAAGCCGTCAGCCTCTGGGTCCTTCACCACTGTCCAGTCAAACACCAACCCTGCCAAGGTGCTGAAAAAGGAATCTGCAAATCAGAAACACACAACAGGCACAGATTCTCCCCTGAACACAAACCATGGCTTATTTCTCTAGGAAATGGCTCTATTTTGCCCCTACAAGAAGAACCATTGGTATTTAGTTCAAAGCCACCACCTAGCTTGCTTTTCTGTCTTCTTTTCTGTCCACTCCACGGTGATTTCCACAAAGCCCATGAGATGGGTGCAGGTGTCCCCCCACCCATCCTCTACTGATCAGCCCCTAAGATGTCCTTGGCACTGACCACAAACACCTTACTGTTTCTTGCATGTGAGCAAGACATGAAAAACCCCTGCTAAACAATCTTTCATTCTGAACCATGCAGATCTGAGATCCCATTTGGGGAACTTGACTTCACAGCACCAAGGAACTGCACTGTCCATCCGTATCATTCTGGGTTTGAGCACAACCATGGTTTGTCCATAACAGCAATAACCCTTTACTCAGACCACTCAGACTGAGCACCTTCTTTCTAGAAACTGAACCATGAGAACATGGAAAAGTGTAAATTTTAAAAAGGAACAGAAAGGAATAAACAGGTTGAAAACAAAGATTTGTCATGACTGAAGTGTAATGAACAGCTGATCTGAAGGATCGCTCCATCTTTGAGTCTTGCTCTGAATTGCATTGTCCACTGGCACAAATAGATATGGACCAGAAATCCCAGTATTTCAAGGTATATTTTAATTTGTGCTACTCCCTCTGACATTTAGATCTGTATTAATAAAGTAAGAATCAATGCAAAATTATTAGTGAATTTTTATGCTTAAAAATGGTAACATTTTTAAGCCACAAAAATATTTTAAGGCAAGTCAATACAAGGCACAGACTGTTATTTCTCCCATTTCTATACAGCTTATTGCAGATAATTCCAAATCCCAACCAGACAGGACTGTAAACACAGAACTCCAAACACAAAAGGCATTATAATTACAATTGAGACTCAATTATTTAACATAGTTCAAGTCTTTCTTTTTAGTTAAGTCAAAATAACTTGAGCAAAAGCTCAGCAGACAAAAGAAAACTACTTTTTTCCCCTCTATATTCTACACTTAATTTGGCCAAAGTTCCCCATGATCATCTCTGTCTCTTGCATGTATAATTTTTGAAAAGGTGCATTTGAGGATCAAGCTTGTATTTGGAGTGGCTTATTAAAAATATGGACAAAAGCAATCTGTATTAATGTAAATGATAAAAAATACAGCTTAAGGAAAAACAACTGGAATATATGTGTCCATATATATGTAAAGGTGTGTGTACATATATATTATAAAGAATAAGGGTAGTAACTACTCCTGGAGATACACCAATGCACACAGGAGTAGAGTCATCAGGATTAAAGATGGTCTGACCCACTCCAGATGCAACAATCTGCAATATAAAATGCAGTAATTGCCACCAGCTCCACACAAATCCTCCTTGTTACACCCTGAGGGCCTAATTAATGACTTTACCAAGCAGCCACTCTCCCTCTGACACAGGCTGCAGGAACAGCCCTGACACCTGTTCTTGCTGCAAGTTTGCAGCAAACCTGAGCACAATTTCTGCCAATATTCACTGAGCTGGATAATTACATTGATTTTTTCACCTACTGAATATCAAAAAAAAAAGGCATTCAAAAGTGCCTTTTTCAGGTGTCTCATTTTTCCTGAATAATTATGTCCTCCAAGAAATTTGCCACCGTTCTTGAATATTTTTTTTTTTAAAATGCACCCAGAAAGTCCAGAGATGTCCACAGGTCTCCCAAGATTATCTGGGTCAAAAGGAACTGATTTCCAGAGCTTTTGAGTGTATCATGAGCCCCTAAGCTTAGATTAGGAAGTTTAGAGCTTCTACCAACAGCTCATTTCAATCATGCCAATTAAACACTCCCTGTGGGTTTTGAGCCACTGCTCCTGTTCCCCCTGACCTGGGTGGCGTCCAAGGCAAACTTGTCCACTGAGCAGCCTTGAGTTTGCACAGACACCAAGCCAAGAATCCAGTATTACACACAGGATAAAAACAAATTTACTTGTCATTATTAACACACCACCATACTTCACCTGGCATTCATGGTTTATGAACACATACAGGTAGCATGGGCTCAGTAAATACCCAAAACAAACAATTCAATCTTTTATAATGCTTGACACATTATTTCCTTTCAGTAGTTGTCCCAAAAATCCCTTGCTTTGTGTGTTCTGTGTGCATAAAAGTTGATTGTTGAAACCTAAACATATAATTCTTACCAGATCATGGTTCTTTTTCTGATGCTGGAGCCAGTATGAAAAGCAGAAGGTTTTTGCTCCTATTAAATAATGATGCATTCAGTCCAAAGGCACTGACTCTTACGAGCCTTAATGGTACCTCCCTAAACTAAGTGTTTCTATAACAATTAATGGAGAATAATTAAGCAATAGGTGGTTGGTCTCCAACATCACCTCTGAACTTGCTGTTGGATACTCCAGAGGAAAAAAAGAAAGAAGAACAGACAACTTCACAATGTATTATCCAGAGAACTCCCTTTAAAATTCTGTGCTTGGCTTCAAACAACCACTGTGTCACAAATAAAGGCAGTGCACATATCAGACAATTAGAACTTTCCATGTATAGTTGATCTCCTGCTAGCAAATCTCTCACCTTCTGAATCCAACGCTTGAATCTTGAGCTGCAGAGGCGAATCCTCGAGGTACAGCTCCCTTGTTGTGGACACAACCTGAATGCCATGGATTAAATCAACGATGGCATCACAGCGAAGCACCTGTCCAGTCACTGGGACACACATCAGAGAGAGCACAAGAAATCACAACACTGGGTGTGCCCATCAAGACCAACAAGACAAGATGCACCTCACATTTAGCCAGTCACACAACAGACTGAAGGAACTGAAACTTGGTCTTGACCTCGATGAAGAAACTCCTGGTCAAATGGTGGCTCAGAAGGCAAGAAAAACAGTTCCCTTCCCCACTGAACTTCAGAACAGATCTGCAGAAACTCTGATTTCCATCTCCCCCAGCAGTTACAGGTGCTGTCTCTGAGTGCTCATGCAGAGCTGCTGCAGTGCCACTCTCAGCCCTGGTTCATGTCCTAGAGAAATTAATGACTTTTATCCACAGACAATAAAGCCCCATAAACTCCTTCCATTGGTGACTGGAAGGCATTTAATTGACCATCTGGTTTTGCCTATCTGGCACTATAAAAACTAACCAGGCATAGTGTGTGACAGACAAAAACGCAACTTCCATCTTTTTCAAATGCAGAATATCTGAACTGGCATTAGTAGTTCTTAGCAAATACTTTTTTGTACTTCAGCCACCCCCTCTACTTGTGGATTTTTGGGCGTTTTTTAAGAATTCTCTTTTTCCTGGATCTACCATTAATATCATTAACACATATCCGAGGCAAACCGAAGTTAAAACCCACGGCCGTGGCGAGTCCAGAAGGACCGTGCGTTGGCACTGGAGCTGTGCCCTCCCAAAGCAGCGCGTTGGCCGGGGAGGAGCGGCAGGGCTGTGCCCACACTCACGCGTATCCTCGGCGGTGATGATGCTGGTGAGGCGCGTGGGCTGCGCGGAGCGTGCCTGCACCAGGGCCCTCTGCGAGCAGCGGCAGCCGTCCTGCCCCAGCGGCTCGATGCTCGCCACCTCCGGCCGCGTCGATGACCTGCGGGGTGGGGTGGGCTGGGTCAGCACAGCGAGCTCGGCTCTGCCTCCGGCCACCCGACCCCAACAACTGCCCGGGACACCCGTGTGGGCAGCGGCCGCCTTTGGCAAGAGCTGGAGGCAGCAGCTCCGCCAGGACAGCGGCCAAGGTGAGCGGGGGCTGAGCAGGGGAAAGCCCGGCCGGAGCCAGGGCAGGCAAGCGCAGCGTTCTCCCCAGCGTGGCAAGGTCACTGCTCAAGGCAAATCAGTCAGACCTGTACCCAGCTGCTTCACAAAGCTGCAAAGCCTTTGGCCTGGCTATATTGATTAGCTCTGAGCTGTGGAACAAGTGAAAACACATAAAGAATACTGAAATAAAGGGGAAAGACTTTTAGCTGAAGCTCCATTCGGCACTTGTTACTGCATTTTCAAAACAAGTTTGAAACGCGGTTCTGAAAAAAACTGAACCTTTCCCCAATGGCAGATTATCACAATCGCATACGTCTGCTATGGCAGGGACTATGAACAATAAGACAAAACATTTTGTAAGCAAGAAATTTAAAGAAAAAGAAGATTTAATCTGGTTAGCTAAAGTATGTAACACTGTGTAAAACAAGCAAAGTTGTATAATCATCTCTGGTGCCTTGCTGTGTCCAGATAAAGTTTGTGGCGTACCTTACATGGTCTGGGTGCAGTTTTAAAATTTGCCAAGTACCTCATTCTTCCTTAATGTTCTGAAGTTTACAAGGAAAAGTTTGTTATCAACCCTCCTGAGAATTCTGTTGTTTCTGCCGCTCAGCACCCAGAGTGAATAACGCATGGAAGAGTGCGGAGCCCAGCTCTCCTTTCCCATGTGCCAAAAACGTCAAGATAAAACAACAGAAGTCGCAGAGTTATTAAAAACGAAGCGTTTGGGAGTTGTATTTGAGATGGCAGCAATACCCCGGTGAAACACGGCACAGCCCCCCTTGGCGAGCAGCTCCGCAGCGGGAGCGCTCACCCGGCCCGGGGCGGGCAGGGCCGAGGCAGCGGCCGGAACAGCCCCGCTCCCGGCACGGCCCCGCTCCCGGCACGGCCCCGCTCCCGGCACGGCCCCGCTCCCGGCACGGCCCCGCTCCCGGCTCAGCCCCGCTCCCGGCTCGCTCACAAGGGCCCTTTGAAGGAGTGGAACAAAGAACGCGGGCACTGCTGGGTGACAAAGCTGCTCGGGAATTGCTGCTCCCGGATGGCGAGAGCAGCGCCGATGAAAACGCCGCGCTAGCTGCTACATGCAATCCCAACTGGGCACTGGATCCCCTCCTGGTTAAGATGGGGAAGCTGCATTACTTTAGACTTTTCTCCTGGAGGATGTATAAAAATCAGTGATCTCTGGGAAAAGTTCTCTGGTCCAGCAAGGTCAGGGATGGGAGTTCAAACAAACAGCAGTGTCAGACGTGCGGGTTCCCACACGCAGCTTTCACTGCTTCTCTTACCGACAGAACAAACAAACCCACAGCAGTGAAAAACTGCGTTTCTCGTTAACTAGAACTGTATCTATTCAAAATACAACAGATCACACCGCCTTCAGTTATCTGAGAGTCAACAGCTGCAGCCCAGGTGAGCATGGACCTCTGCTCGTAGCCACTGGAGTAAAAATCCTGTTTCCAGCCTTAAGCTCCCAACAGTATTTTGCTTACATAAAGGGCAGTTTTAAAGGATTTTGAAACAACAGTACCAACTGCTGACCCAGAAATCCAAAGTATTTTATCTGATCAAGGAAAAAACAGCCCACAGCAGTATGCAATGGGCAATTTTAACACCAATTAGAAGCTTAAACCTAAAAATTGTTTGTTATATCTATTCTATGCACCTAAGCAATGTATACAAATATGCACATATTTTTACAATAGGGTTTACCCAGTTTCTAAAATAATATAATTTTCTGTATTAGTAGCACACTTCACTCTACAGAGATGAAAAGCGAGTGGTTAGTTATTTTCCTGTTGTTCTGGAGCTTCTCAGACAACCATGAAACAGTTTTCCAACATTTAACAAGTTCCTTTAAACAACATTAGCATTCACAACCAGTAAGGCTTTTCCTGTACTTGGCTGGTTGGCTTTTGAAGCTGAGCATGTGGATTTGACTTAGTCTGCATGCAGGTATTTTTAAACAAGTATTATATGTATGAAATTGACTTTTATTTAGCTCTTTACATTGCTTAATATTCTCTGTCATTAGAATTTTTGTTATTAATTTGAGGGTTTTGCATTCTTGCAGTCTGGAATTGATTGTGTTTACAACACAACAGGGAGCTCACTGTGGTTTGTATTTGTTCTTTTAATATCTGGCTATGAATTGTAATACAAAATCACTGCAGTTTGCACTAATAGCAGTGTTGTAAAACTGAATCTAATTACAGAATACTTTTCAGACTAGAAAAAGGGAGGAACAAAGATCAACAAATATTAAATTTTAACTGTGAACTTCCATATACTTCACAGTTTTAAAGAAACTCTCAAGCTTTTACAGCAGAATGCTGCTTAACTCTTAGCTGCCACTGCAGTAGAGAAGCTGAGATTAGACACTGTTTGGCTTCTAACAGTAGTTTAAAGTAAGAGGTAGAGTATCAGCTGAATTTCTTTTTTTTTAATACAAGTTTAACTCAAGTGGGCCCTTCTGAAGCTTGATGTACGAGTTTATATTTAGAAACAATCTGTATGACTACTTTTTTTTACAGCAGAACATAAGAAGTATTTGATGAGCCCTCTATCATTCAGCAGTATCAGGAGCACATTCTGTTTACAGCCATGGCCACAAGGCCAAGCACAGAAAGGCAAAGGCACAAATCAGCCAGGCTGGGAATTGCAGAAGCACTGCCCTGGGATCACTGCCGGGTCCTAGATGGGCCAGAAGAAGAAACTTCAGCTTTAAATGACAAAGCCTGCAATTCACATCCTCTGCCAATTACTGCAGCTCTTCAGCAGCGTGTCAGTGTGTGACATTGAGAGCTGGGCTTGTCAGAGGGCAAAATTAGATCCTGAGAAGCCAGCAATGGGAAGCATTTCTGGCACCAGCTCCGGATCCCATGCCAGCATCTGCAAGGAAGAGCAAGGCAGGGAGGAAGCACTAGAAAGACAAGTGAGGAGATGAGAGGGAAAAAGCTAACAGAAGTCCTGATATTTACTTCCCTCACAAGAAATCCTACTGCTGAGGAATTGATGGCACTGGCAAAGAGGCTGCTCCTCTTGCTGATTTCCTTCATTCACCCTTTTCACCCCCCATGCCCAGGCCCAGACACAGAACCATGTGCCAAGAGTGTATCTACAGATCTGCCCAAACCCAGACACAGAACCATGTGCCAAGAGTGTATCTACAGATCTGCCCAAACCCAGGCTGCATTCCTTAATCCACTGTTCTGTAATACATGTCAATGCCCCACTAGATTATATTTCATTTATTTATCAGCTGGTTCAAAGATCAGGCACCTACTGCTGTGCCTCTCCCAAGCAATCCTCTGTTGATTCTTATTGCTCCAGTGTTTTACACTGTTCTGCCAGCTCTTCACGTTCACTGAGTCAGCAAAAATCCACCTTTGTGGAGCTACACCATGGCTGTCAGTTGAGTTGATCTAATCTTTTACAATTTTATCAGGCATTTGGGCAGATATGTAGTCAGAGGGAAATTGGGTAGTGAAAGTTTCTAAGAGTTTGGCAAGATTGGACTGACCAATACACCAGGGACCTTAGACAGTCACTCTGGGGACTAATGCAAAAATGAAAAGAGACACAAGGGCCAAAACAGTGTTTGGGCAACTGTAAGCATGATAAAAAATAGATTCTCAGAGAATCAAGGATATGGGAACTGAACCCATTCCAAAGAAAACACAGAGAGGGAGCCTGGCAGAGTTCCCTCAACACTTACGATTTTTAGCAACTCAGTGGCAAATTATGTCTCTGTCACTCAGTCCTGTCCTAGGATGTTTCTTATTGTACAGGAAAAACAAAAAGCAGCAAAAAAATTTCCTCCATCCAGTTCTGCTTTTAAAAGCAAATGGAAACATCACACACCACAGAGTGAGCCAAGGATGGAGCCTTTGCTCCTGGGATTTTACACTGGTGATCAGCTGGCATGCCCATTAACTTCAAAGGAAGCAGAGTTAATTAAGCCCGTGCTGATTGTTCCCAAAAATCAACACAGGTGCCCAATTGTAACTTGGACATTTTGTCAAATCAACCATGGCCCAAAA
This sequence comes from Climacteris rufus, assembly GCA_013398175.1. NCBI lineage: Eukaryota > Metazoa > Chordata > Aves > Passeriformes > Climacteridae > Climacteris > Climacteris rufus. The sequence continues at coordinate 20,467 of VZRZ01008812.1, read as the reverse complement.
TCATTTCACCTCAAATGCTTCTTTTTGCCCCCTTTCTACCTGCATGGAGGAAAACCACAAGCACACTAGTGATAGGCACCTCCCAGCTAACAGAATGCAATAAATAAAGGTGAGTCTACACAAGTTATTTACAATTAGTTTAGCCTGATTGCAAATAAGAAATTAAAAAATGGCAGTTTACTGTCAAGCACAAATGTCATATTTTGTATTACTTCAGACTGGCCACCCTTAAAACTTCTCACATGTGGACAACCATAAAGCTTCAATTCCTACGGTAAAATCTGCACCCAAAAAGAGCAAAAGTCTTAAAACATTTCATGGGTGTTCAGCAATGAGAAGCTGCCCCAAATCATCAATTCCTTCTGTCTGCCTTTCCAGGCAGGTGATGCTCAGACTAAAACAAAGTTTTTTCCCCAGTAAACCTGCAGTGTAGGCTGACACATGAGCACAGAGAAAACCATTATTCCTTCTGCCTGCTGGGCTGTGGCAGCCAGCGCTCCCAGGTAACGCACACCCGAGCCCGGCAGCACAGCCCTCTCACTTTACCAGCACAGGTATCTCAACCCAGGGCAGAGCTGCTTCTGGCACCTCCAAGAGTCTGAAGCTGTGCTGGGAAAGCACAGAACCTCCTGCTGCTGCCTGCAGTGCCTGACAAGTGGCAAATGCAGAGCAGCTGAGAACCAAAGGAGGGGCAACAAACAGTATTTCAGATGGCCCATCATAATGTGGAAGTTAACAGCGTCTCACACAAAACATTTTTCATTGACACTCACACAGGGCTTGTTGGATCTGTGGTAAAACAGGTAATCCAGGAAACAACACAACTCCCAGATTACCAGAGATGAGGCTGTTGTCTTAGAGCAAAGCTAGAGACCTCAATGAACAACACTATTGATACTCATTTTAAAAAACACATGAACCACCACATACATCCTCAATATATCCCATGGAGCAGTAAGATCAATTTACAACCAGAAAATGAGCTCTGCCAGCCAACTACTGCAACAGCAGCTCTGTGTGGGGGCTTTGGGCTCTCTGAAGTACCTGTGCTTCCTGCAGCTCCAACACCACTCAGCCCCTGATCTCTCCTCCAGCACTGCCACCTCCCACGGCAATGATCCTGACATAACCTCCTCACTGAGGGCTTCAGGAGCGCTCACAAATCCTTTATTTAAGGTGTCAATAAACTCCAGTTCCACCAGGCCTCACCATGTATCTCAATTCTAGACTGTATGAAATAATGACATATGTAAACATATTTGTACTTCACAGATAATTTCTGCTATAAACACCCAGCCATGCTTTGTACCTCAGGGGAAAATGTTTTTTGTGTGTGTGTATGTGTGTTTCCCTCCTCCCCCTTAAAATGTTATTATGGTAAGGCACGTTTCAAGGAGAGAATTCTACTTCTTGAATGCTTTCATCCTTTCAGGTGTAATTTCTAGATTAAGGTAATTAAAAGATAACTACATACGTAATATAAATGCTAAATACATCTTCACAGTCTGTGTTTTATCCCATGTACAATATTTACAAATGAAAACACCATATGCTTTGAAAACAAAGCTTTTCCCAAAAAATAATTTTAACATAAAAGCAACCCAAATTCCAGAAGGTGCAAGCATCTTGAAAATCAGAAAATACTTTAGAGCCATGATTATAACTTTACCAGTGCTCCCAGTCTGCTGGCATTATGATAGAACTTGACCTTTTCCTCTGAATCACTGGAATTATCAGATACCACTACAATCACTTTGAAAATCTCCTGCTTTCAGAGGTAAACTTGAAGGCTCAAAGGGAAACCAGAAAGAAGTAAGATCACAAAATGCTATAGACTGATTTTTCAAGGAATTGGACACTCAGGTATGAATTCTGAACGTTTGAGATGAATAATGCAGGCCTTCAAAAGGTGTCATTTGAGATCAGGTGCTGCTGTACGAGAACAACTTTCATACACCACCCCCAGCCTCACCATCTCCCACATTACACAACCTCAGTCCCTCTCCAGACACAAAGGGCCTGAACCTGAGCATTTCCATTCAAATCCCTGCTTCCATGCATGCAAACACATCATTTCACAAACGTGAGCAGGAGTCACTCCTCAAGCCCTTGCATCTGGTACTTCCTGACCTGTTCAGGTGAACAGCCCCTCTCCAGGAACAGCTCTAATGGGAAAGCACAGCAAACCTGCCAGCAGCTGCCCCTCCAAGTCCACTTCTTTCTAATCCCCCACAGCTCAAGGCCTGCAGGGCCCAGGATGTAGAAGGAGAGAGCCCCAGATGCAACTGCTGCTTCTGCTCAGCTCCTGCTTCCTCCTGAGGCTTTGCTAAGCACACGTTGAGTTTTACCACCCACATCCTGCCAGGCCTTGCAAAGCAGAAGTGAGTAAATACCCATTAACTACCCTGCCACAGAAAATGACGACACACACCAAATTAATTCGGTATCATTTGCTTAATTCTCAACCAGAATTCATCTCTGAAGGGCAGAGGGAGAGGATGGAAACGGATGCTGAAGGCTGCCTGCATGGGGGTTGTGAGTCACTGCTGGCAAACAGCACCAAGGGAACGTGCTCTGAAGTGCACAAAAATCACTCCCACTAGAGATACGAGCGTGGATCAAATCTGGTATTGCTCTAGAGCACAGGCTCACATCTCTTTTCATCTGTAGATTTCAGCGAGATCAGCAAAGGTCTCTGTACTTCTGACAGCTGGACAACGCCTGGCACATGCAGGAATGGCTGCAGCAGCCCAGCATCACCTAACAGCTCACTGGCAGAACAGCAAAGAGGATACACTTCCAGATTTTACTGGTGCTTTGATGAGTTTTAGGTTTTAGCTTTATGCAATGTACTTTATCTCACAAACAAAGCCTTTTCAAGACTCAGGTGCCTTCACAGATTAGAGTAAGTAAAGAGGAAAAGCCCACACTTGCGACATTTTCACAAAAATGATCCATAAAAAATTAAATTACATAACCACAAACAGCTCATCCAGTAACTTCCATTTAGTTGACTTTTGGATAAAATTAATTACTGCTCTTACGCATAAGCACCCTCAAATATGTAAATTGTCACAGACCAAAGGTTTATACTCAGGCCAGAGATGAGAAATGTACAACCACCAAGCAAATAAACTGACAGACAGTGAAAACACAGCCCTTGAAGATGTATTTCAGTAACAGCCAGACACAAAACAACTGAAAACTGCTACATGCATCCATCTGGCACACATGGACCTATCATCCTAAACATATCTCCACTGCCACTTCTTTTTCAGGTGGCTACCTCCTGCTCATTACTGATACAAGCTACTGAAATAAATGCCGAGTCACTTTTAAAAAGCAACTGGTTTAGAGGCAAAAAGCACCAAAACAACAACTGAAAAGGGGAGGTGGAGAGGAACTCGCCCTCCCAGCTCAAGGCACAGAAATGCTGCGAGGGGCGCGGGTGCTCCCTCAGCCACGGGCGCCTCAGCAGGGCCACGGAACCAAAGCAGGAGCAGGGCAGGGCTGCAGGAGGTTTTTAAAGACTCCCCCCAGCTCTGCATTGGTGGCTCTGAATCCTTCCCATCGGCTCCCTAGGGGTATCTATGTCAGGGAGCCTTGGGCACTGACTCCATTGGTTTAGCTCCTTTTCCAATTGCTGGTTAGCATGGCATCATCGGAGCTTCTTGGTCCTTCTGGAAATTGCCTTAGCTAACCCCCTTCTCAGGTAGCCTGATCTTGTGGTTACAACAAAACATTACACCCGTACATTTCAAGCCGCTTAACTTAATTAACTGTTAACTTACAATTTAACAAATCACTACGGTCAGTCCCAAACATACTCGTAACAAACTCTTAAACTTGTAAACTGTGTCAAACCTGTAAAAAATCAACGTTTATAACACTACCATTCTAGAGGGTTTAAAAAAGTACAAGGAGTCGGCAACATGTTGTTTAACATGAAGATTACAATGAACTTTCTGAATTTGCTGATGTGTGGGATTTGCCTTGAGCCCCTGTGCTCAACACTACCCAGTCCTCCCCCTTGTGCAAGGCAGGAAGGGGCTCCCAGCCAGCAGTTCCTGGAGTACATCCCACGTGCTCTACACCAGAAGAAAACTGGGAAAGCTTTCATGTTTAAAACTCGACTTCCCTGTCCCCAGGTCAATGCGTTCAGAGTGCTGTTACCTATATTACAGCAGCAGTAAGAGGCTCCCGATTTAGCTCTGACTCCTTCACATCCATGCTCTGGGCTTAAAGCTGTCAAGACCTTCATTCAAGACTACAGCGAGAGAGGGGCATTTCCTCAGCGGCAGCACAAGCGTGTGTGGGGTGGCAGGGCGGGCACAGAGGGGGCACGGTAGCTGGAGAAGCAGCTGGACGTGTGGGGCACAGGGAGAAGCAGGTGGGTGTCTATGGGGAACAGGGAGA
>VZRZ01008812.1:0-15820 GCA_013398175.1 Climacteris rufus | reverse complement strand
GCAGGTGGGTGTCTGTGGGGCACAGGGAGAAGCAGCTGGGTGTCTGTGGGGCACGGGGAGAAGCAGGTGGGTGTCTGTGGGGCACAGGGAGAAGCAGGTGGACATGTGCGGGGGGTGTGTGTGTGGCGGCACACGGGGTGTGAGGCACATGCCGGGCACAGAGCCATGGCGGGAAGCTCCCGCACAGCGGGGACCTTCCCCTCAGGGCCCGGCCTGCAGACACTGCCTCTCTCCAGCGGGTTTTAACCCCCACTGCACAAAAAAAAAGCAACCTTTCCCCTCAGGGATTATTTCCAAGTCTGCTCCCGCGCTGCCGGGCCGCCCAAACCCACCCGCAGCGAGGTGAAAGCGGCGGGGGAGGGCCCAGCTGCCTCAGGAACCCTCAGGCCCCGCCGCGGGCCGGGGAGCCGCCGCAGGTGCCGGCGGGGGGGAAGAAGCGGACAAAGGGCGGCGGCACCTGCACTCACCATTGGTAGCAACCCTCGCTGGCCTCTAGCGTGAAGTTGACGCGGGTGCCGCGAGTGAAGGGGAGCAGCACCTTGGGGGTGTTGAGCTTGGAGGAGGCGGCGAGGTGCAGCAGGAGGAGCAGAGGCAGCGCCCGGGGACCGCAGAGAGCCATGCCGCGCGCGGCCGGGACCGTTCGGGGCACCAAAGTGCGGCGGGAGCTGCGCGCCGGGCCCGCGGGGCCGGGCAGGACCTCCCCCCGCCCCCCGGGGCCGCGCCGCCCTCCCTGAGGGGAACTCCGCTGGCGGCAACGGCGAGCTGGTGCTTTTTATAAAAACCTGCTTTTCTCCGGGCCGTACACCGCAGCACCTCACAGGAGTCGTGCTCCAGGCCCTTCCCCGGACAGGCTCCAGCACCTCCATGTCTGTGTTGTCGTGAGGGGACTAAAGCTGAACGCAGGATTCGAAGTTTGGCTTCACCCGAGCGCAGCACAGCAGGACGGTCACGGCCCCGGGCCTGCTGCCACAGCAGTGCTGGAACAAGCCAGGTGCCATTGGCCACCTGGGCACACCTGGGCTCACGTTCCCCGGGCACACTGGTGCTAACAGCTAACCTAAGCAACAGCTCCTTCATTACCACAGAATGCCAGACTGGTTTAGGTTGGAAGGGACCATAAATAATCCAGTGCCACCCCTGCCATGGGCAGGGACACCTTCCACTGTTCCAGGTGGCTCCAAGCCCCGTCCAGCCTGGCCTTGGACATTTCCAGGGCTGGGGCAGCCACAGCTTCTCTGGGCACCCTGTGCCAGGGCCTCCCCACCCTCCCAGGGAACAATTCCTTCCTAATATCCAGTCTAAACCTACTCTCTGTCAGCTTGAAGCCATTCTCCCTTTCCTGTCACTCCAGACCCTTGTCAATAGTATCTCCCCCTATTTTTTGCCTGCCCTTTCAGGTACTGGAAGCCCACAATTAGGTAACCTCGAAGCTCCTCTTCTCCAGACTGAGAATCCCAATTGCCCCAGCCTTTCCTTGTACGAGACGTGCTCCAGCCCTCTGATCATCTTTGTGGCCCTTGGTTCTTGGTTATAAAAATGCCAATTTTCTTTATCCTTATACCCTTCAAGTAAGGCTGCACTCTGTGTCCTAGAGAAAAAAAGAATGCCTAGTCGGACCAAAGTGCAGAAAAAGATGAAGACATCAAGAGGAGAATCCTGGTGGGACATGAACTGTGCAAACCTGGTGGATACCACAAGCAGCTTTGGTCTGAGGTGCTTGGAACTCCTCCAAGGAGCACGGTAAGGAGCTCATTTCATGAGACTGATGCCGGCTTGACCTTTTTCTGTGTATTGCACAAAAGTGTGGTGGAACAGCTGGGGAAGTAGGACAACTAGGAAAAAGTAAAAAAAAAAAAGGAGGGAAGTTTTAACTATTAGTGATAGATTCATTATAGTTTAACTGCATTCAGAGCCTGGAATGGAATTTTGTGAATCACAGCTCTCCATTTTTAACCTTTTATTTTGAAATTATATTGGAAAATGTGTATTTTACCTTCTGGTGGTTGATTGGACTCTGTAGTGGATGTACTGTACAGCTCAGTTTGTTACAGATGTATTTGCTGAAGACTTAAATGAACTGTTGATTTATGTAGGGATAAACATGTAGGGAAGTTTCTGTGCATTTTACAGGTTGCTTTTTAGAAAATTTGAGCACACCTGAAACTATTCTCAAAACACCATTATATTTTTTAAGTTCAAAGTCAGGCTGGTAGGGCAATATTAACTTGTTCATATGTATCCTCGTTTCAACAGATCTTTTAATGGTAGGATCTTTTCACCATTCCTGGTGAACCACACACTCCTGGAATTAATGGAAGTTATTTAGAGAATGAAGTTACTGTGTGGAGGATCTGCCTGTCCTTACCTATGGCAGAGGGGTGGTACATATATGCATGAAGAGAATGGATTTCAGGGAGGCCATAAGCATCCTGGAGTAAAGATAATTAAATCCTGACCAGAAGATCTGGCCTGTCCAGGGACACCATTAAGAGTTTACCCAGGTCTAATTTGGTGGTAATACAGAAATTAACCAGTTCTTACCTATTCTAAGCAAGTAAACTTATACAAGACTTTTTATTTACCTAGGAGCACTTTTTTCACTATTTATTCAGCTAGTGTTTTATTTATCAGTGCCTCAGCAATGCTATTCCACTTGCTGTCCCAGAGGAATGTGTGCTGCTGGACAGTTCACTTCTGCCTGCAGCTCCTGCTGTGTATTATTCATTTCTTGATTGCACATCCTGAAATTGGTCTGATTTAGAGAAGAGCTGAACTTTGCAGCTGCAATTTAAGTCAGTGGGAGCTGGGCCCAGAAAGATGTATGCTGTTAAAAGTGCTGGCAAATCAAACCCTTACACCTCAAATTGCTCCCCAAAATACAGAGGGTTGTTTATTTTCTTTACTTTTTTCTCTCAATCAAGCTGGAACCTTTCTTCATAGGCATGTTAGGAAGGTGAGTTCAGTAAAGACTGGGCTATTAGGGAGGAATGTGATAAAACAGCCTATGACTAAGCAGTACAAGGTGTTTACAGTTAGTGCAGTAACAACTGAGTAAATAAGAGGTAGATGGAGAGTACCTTGCCTGCTGTGTTGTGAATGAGGTGAGGAAATGTCTGTATCCCAGTACTTCCTCACATCAAAAGCAGGGTGTGCAATCTCAGTTCCTTTCTTTCATCAGCGCTGTCTGGTGATGAGTATTCAGTGTGAGAACAATAATTTTCCAGTAACAAATACTTCTTAGGCTTGACTCGTTTTCATAAGGACCAGCAAAGTGCAGTTAGGATCTTAAAGCTCATTGATGAAACCTGACAGTGAAGTAGTGCAACACCCAACACATCCTCAGAGCATACTGAGCAATTTTAAGAGCAGAAGAAGGCAGGAGACACTGATGAGCAAATCTGCAGTTTCCGCTATATGGTAAAATTACAAAGTGAATTTTCTGCTCACTTAAACTGGCTGTCATGCATTGCAGCACTGTGTTTGCATTTATTTTGGCCAGAGGAGGCAGGGAGGGCAGTGGGAGGCCTTACTAACGTCAGGGCCTGACTGCACCGCGCTGCCCTGCTCTGCCTTCCCCTGCCGTGGCTGTGCTGAGATCCACACGCTGTGCAGGAGAACTGAACGGGGCAGGCAGAGCAGGAACACCAGCTCATTTTACAGCCATTCCAATGTACACCCGAGCAGGTCTGATAAAGAACACGCATGGAAATTCCTTGGTCCCAAAGAATGCGATTAGAGAGCCGCAGAGGGAGCGCGTTAATGAGCTGCCTAAAGAGGGAGATAGGCAAACAATAAATGGTTGTTCTCCAAGAAGCTGAGCCTTTTGGGGACGAATTTCAAGAGATTTAAGAGGCAATGAAAATATATGCAGTAAATAACAAAACACCAGGTGCTGATAATGTTTCTACTGAAATATGAAAAAGGGAGGAGAATTACTGAAAGATTTTACAAACTCACTTGGTTGGTCTGAAGATCTGAAAACGCTGCCCAGGAAGCAAAGAGACACATACTTGGGTTAAATCTTTAAAATTTATCAGTTTCTGGGAGAACTGTATTTTTCATAAAGCTAGCAAAAAATGTGTATCAATGTATTATGTGATCTGTTGGCAGAGAAATACTTTTAAGTCCTTGTTCAAGAAAAGGAAGTGATAAGAACAGTGATAAGAACCATCTGGCCAAGAAACACCTGACTTCATTTTCATGCATTTCTTATTTTTAAATGTCTGAGTAATTTAAAATATTTTAAAACACTTCTACAAAACAAAAGGTCACCCCCCCAGAAAAAACAACAACAGACCCAAAACCCAAAACAATCCCAATTCTGAATAAATGCAACTCAGAAGGTGGAACTTGAGCAAAATGCTAAGGCAGTGAGGTGTGGAAGGTTATTTTAAAGTGTACTACATACAGCTGACTCAAACCAGCTTCACTCAGAACCCTTGCAGGTATCTCTGCATTTGTGCCTTAACAGCAGAGGGCCAGCTCTGTGAAGTTTCAGCAGATGAATGCATTATGTACAATTTACTTGTAAGAACAGTTTCATTAAGCTGAAAGAATCAGGGCTCACACAGCAAAATTATGAAAAGTATACTCCACTATCACACTCCTGAACCTCTCAAATAAAATAATATTTGATTTACAGGCTGAAGAAGGACTGACAAGCACTAGTAATACATTTAATGAAAAGACTGTTCCTGCAGGGATGAAGCTCTGCTTGGGAGGAGAATGGGGAGTTGCCTCCAACAGGCCAAGGAGATGGAAAGGGCAGGTCAATAGACTTGGGAAAGAAGGTGGTCTGGGAATTGTAACTTTAGGAGAGAATAACACTGATGGGCCTATTTTTTTGTGTGTGATGCTGTCTGTGTTTATGCTGCAGAGCAGAACAGCATCCTGCAAAAATCACTGGGAAAGATGGTCAGCTTTTTCCTCCTTGTCAGGCTGTCTTACCCATCACTGACCTGAGAGTAGCTGCTTTACGTGTTATTTCCTGACTGACCAGCCCAATGGCTTTCACTGCTGGGCTTTTTTCCTGCTTAATTTGCTTTCTGGTTCCACTCACTCAGCTGCAGAACCTTGCAGAGTGTCTCCACCAAAGGAACTGCAGTCAAAGGAGTAGTTAAGGTATCCAATATACTAAAAGGTACCTAAGAAATAACAACAGAGGAACAACTGGTGTCCCTTAGTGCCAGCAGAAGGCTCACAGAAGCCCAGACTGGTTTGGCTTGGGAGGGATCTGAAAGCCCATCCCATCCCAGCCCCTGCCATGGGCAGGGACACCTTCCCCTGTCCCAGGCTGCTCCAAGCCCTGGCCTTGATCCTGTGGCCAGGAGCACATGGGAGAGGTTCTGCCTCTGGATCACATCTCTGTTAGCTGCTCCTGCCTACACAAACTGAACTGTAAGGAGGCATTCATTACCTGCATTACTTTACAGTAGGCATTGCAGACTTACAGAGTACATAAACCAGTTCTTTTTCAGTTATTTCTTCATCACTTTCTCTATTAGTAATCACATCCAGTTTACTGTATTAGACTTCCTGCATCTTCATACACCTATTGAAGCTTTTACAGGAACATGCTCTCAGCCTTACAACTGTTCTCTACAGGAGCAGTGATGGATTGACAGCAACTATAAAACTGAACATTTTGGTTATGCCTGCCAGTATTTTCCTTCCAAGATGTTAGGCTAAAGGAGGGCATAAATTCAGAAAATGTCCAAAATTAAGGCAGGCGGCTAATGGGATCAAGGAAGGAATATTTCAAATTTGATTGAGGTTGAGTTCCTTCAGATTTTTGAGACAAGAGCACCTGTGTTTAGAAAATGGGTAAAATAAGAGCTAAACCTGGCTTTGTTTGCACAGTCTCCTCTGCCAGGGATGCTGCTGGGAGTGTTCCAGTGTGTGTCAGGTATGGCTGAGTCCCCAAAGAGAAATGCAGCTCTTCAGATCCCTGTTCCTCTTGGATAAATCCATTTGATGTGCAGTGGTATCACTAAATTATTCAGGATGAGCCTGATAACACTGAGATTATGAAATAGTAGCATCAGATAAAAATGAACAGTTTTCACTTCAGAGTTTATCTACCTTTCTAATGTAAATTTATGGTTATTAAGGGAGGTTATTTATAGGTGTCTTTTCAAGCTGTTACATAACAGTGCTTCTGCCCCGTGCCTTGCAACACAGATAGAAATCACATTAATGAGCCATTCACTCAACAACTCAATGAATGCAGGAGTGAGGAGAATTCACAAGATGAAACAAGTAACAAACAAAACCCCAACCTTTGTTTCTGCTTTAAATACGTCAGGGAAATTTAGGGGAACACAGCAGTCTTAAATCTTGAACATAATGAATACAGCTTCTGAACAGGCGTGTGAATATGTTTAATGACTTAGCTAATAGTACTAACCGAAGTGAATTTGGTCTTTTCAAGGTTACTTGGTTGCAAATTATGCTGTGTACACCTCACAAATCTTAAGTGGGCAGTCAAGTACAATAATCCTGAGTCTGTTTTAAACATTACACTCTTCTGAACTGGTTTGCTATTTTTTATGCTTTAAACACCAACAGGGGACAATGTATAAAATCCCATCATCTTTTCTATTTTTCCCATTCTCTTCATGTAGAAGTCTTCTGATCTCAATTTATCTGAGTGCTGGCAGTGATCTGGAAAGTTCTGTACCTACACAACAAGGCTCTCAGACTTTTCCATCTATACTGGCACTATAAAGTAACATTGCATTTCTTCATTCAAAAGAAACTATTTTTTCTTTCCAATACATACATAAGTACAAAAAATTCAACCCCTCCTGCCAACCTTGAAGAAACCTAACACAAATTCTGTTATGTGTGCAGTGAGTCCTTCAAAGGAGGCATCACTTCCTGCAGTAGAATGTTAGTGGAAAAGCAGAAGGTGCTGCAATACAGCACAGAATATAACAGATCATGTACACATTGCACTCAAGTGACCTGGTTTCTGTTTTGTCTCCTAAATTCCTTTCAGAGTCACTTTTCCAGGTAGGCCACCTAGCAATCAAGTTACTGTAGGGAATGGAATATTCTACATAGAAAAATTACATTAATTTATGAAGCAAAAAAGTTGTCTTTGATGTGAATTTACAAGTGCAGATTTGTAACAAATAAAAAGGTTAAATCCAATGTCAGTGAGACAAATTCACTGCAGATAATGGGGCACAGGAGGGAGATTTTAAAGGTCTTGTTTTAAAAAATACTTTTGGAATCTTGGCAAATCAGGGTCCCAGCAACACGGATACAGCTTGCCTGAGTAAAACTGTGCCCAGGGTAGCAAAGTATGGCCCAGCAAAATAAATTCATGGCCTGGGACACCATGGTCTGGGTGTTGCTGCTTGTGGCCATCTCTGCAGGCACATGTTGCCCTGACTTTTGCAGTTCTGGATGTTATCATTCTTCTGTAGCTAGTTTCTCACATTCTTCTATGTAAACACAGCCATCTTATTGTAACGGTATCTTATTGTTTACATTCCTTTCTCCTGGGCACAGAACTTTGATGGACATTTCCTTTGACCACTGTGATTGAGGGAGGAAGAACTTATTTCCTCCAATGAATAGTGATTTCTAAATGTATATATAATAAACAAGGTGGGTCTTGCCCCCTTCCTTCTCCTTCCTCCTTGCTGGGAACAGGGGTCTCCATCTCTTCCTTCGTGTTGTTACTGCGACAGGCACACATCTCTTTCCTTGGTTTGTTGTTTCTGTGTTGGCTCTGGCTCATCCTCCTGCACTCCTGTTTGCCCTTTCTGCCCTGCATCTCACAGTGCTGCTTTCCCCCAGGTGCAGTTCTCCAGGAGGATTTCCTTACCGTGTTTGCCCTGCTGCCCATTACCCCCGTTTTGCAGACATGCAGCCAAGAGCCAGGGCAGAGCCAGGAGTGTGCTGGGAGCTCCCTCTGCACGGGCAGCATCCCTGTGGGACACAGCAAGGCCCTTCCCAGGCTCCCAGGCCTTGCCTGGCCCGGGTGCCCGTGGCCTGCCTGCAGCTGGGACCGGGGTGACCAGGCCTGTGCTCAGCCAGGGCAGTGCCCCCAGCTCTGGCTGGCTCTCTGCACATCCTGCATGTGCTGCCATGGCCTGTGCAGGGCTGAGCACGGGCAATCTCCTGTCCCAGGGAACAACAAACCCTGCACACCCACAGCAGTTCCATCACAGAGGCCTTCACTCAGCTTTAGACCTCTCATTCAGCTTTGAGCTCTTCATTTCCAAAGTTGGTGCTCCAAACGATTAAATATGTGTAACCACCCAGTAAGACTTAAAAGGTAGAATGCTCCATTAAAAAAACCCAAAGTATCAGAATTTACTCAGCATCACGCATGAGAAGCCTCTATCTGCTTTCAAGCATTTTATAACCTTTTCTAACCCGAGTGAAGGAATCTGCTTTGACTAGAACCTATTGAAAACTTCAGTAAAACAAGACACATTTCCCAAAGATCTTCCCATGGAAAGGTCTATTAGCTCAGTAGTAAAGGCTTACTTTAATAAATTATTCATTAAATGCATTATTACACCTGTACAATTTCTGTTCTCTTCCTTCCTAAGAAAATGTGATCTCTCAAAATGTTCATGAATGAAGGAGGTTCATCTCGAGCACGTGATGATTCATTAGCATTTTTTGTAGTCTTCTACCTCTTCTTTGGTACAAAGTTCAAACAACAAGATTTGAACTTGAAAGACACTAATTAGAGTATTTTAAAGCTGCTGTATAAATCACACACTTTTTAGATGCTGAAGTATAGTAGTTGCAGGAATAACTCTAGATTTTCTGTTGATGTTTATATCTAAGTTTTTATATATTAGTTTTTATAACAGTGGCAGAACACTAAGAAACTGCCATTTTTTATGTGGCTTGATGATGTTTGTTCCAAATATATATTTTGCTTACAGAAATGTCCACTACAGATACTATACCAAAGTGTCAGAGAAATGTGGGAGATTTTCTGATATCTACACCAACTAAATGACTTTGACAAGGCAGCATGTCCTGCCAACATGATTATAGCTACAGCAGTCATCAGTTTGGTTCATTGTGTTCATCTTTTACTTCAGGCCTGATTAGCTATAAATTCTTTATCTTGTCCCCTCTGGATCAAATACTGAAACAAGCTTTGATGTTCCAAGGATATTCTGGCCAAGGCACTTTTAGCAATTTCATAGGGGAAAAATGCTGAAGGTACTGTTTGATAGCTCAGTGATTCCATAAACAGCAAGGGAAACAGGTATGCAGAGGTGGTATTTCCCTTTCTTTTAACTGGATTTGGTTTTTCCTCAAGTAGCCTGTTTTTTCACAACACCCATAAAAGTCAGTGGAAACTGCAGATACTTTTATTTGCAGTTTTGGGTGGGGTTTTGGTTTGGTATCTTCTTCAGCTTAGGAGTAAATCACAAGTCATCCTGATTTTCACTTGTTCTCATGCAAAGAGTTTAATTCATTAGGCTGTCAGTTTTCAATTCAGTAGGAGGTTAATATTATTATGTCCCAAGGATCTGGACTGTAGTTAGTGTTTAATACACTCATTAATTATCCAGAAAGGCAGAAATGAGGTGTAGAACAGAAAAATGAGGTCAGCAAGATTTGCTGATGACAAAATTATTTATCTTCCTGAGAGAAGGCTGTGATGAACTTCATGGGAAGAGAACTGGACAAATTGGCAGCATAATGGTTGATGGAACTCAGACATTGACAAATGCAGGGAAGAGCACAGGAGAATGGCAAATCTGAACTGCTTGTACTCAGGGCCCTGTTCTAACTTCTCACTAACTGCTAAGGGAAAAAGAACACCCAGCACAATTATAGACTCTTCTCAATGCCCAGCAGCACTCAAAAGCTAAAGTGCTGGAATACAAAAAAATAGCCTAGAAAAGACCCAAAATACAGTGGGAAAACACTCATTCCTGTTTTACTTTAAACTCTACAATAAGCCAGGGTCTCTCCATCTCACATGAGATGTATCCTAGGAGAGGGCCATGTCTCCAGCCATCCCTACATCACTTGTCAGGTGTATTTTGCTGCTGAGGCAGGAAGCTGGCAGCCCATTGTTAGAAGCTGCTTGTGTGGAAGCTGAGCAGGTTGTTTGGCTCCCTTTTCATTATTGAGCTCAGTGCTTTCACTCACCTTGGGCTGGCAGCTCTGTCCACTGACCCAGAGCAGAGCTGCCCCCACAAGAAGTCATCAGGCTGCTTTTACTCACTTGTGACCCCTGAGCACTCCAAAATCCCTCTGCCATTTCGTGTCTCCTCGCCTGCCAAGGGCTTGGCAGCACCAGGTTTTATGTTATTTATGACTGGGTCTTCTTGGGGTCCTGGAAACATTTGTATTCTCCTTTCTCATTGGTTTTGGGTCCTTTTGAGCAAGTTCTCCCTATTTCAGATCAATTTCTGCATAGCACCACCAGGGGATAAAGAGACAGGAGGATCCACTTAGAAGTTCATTAGCATCACACATGGTGTGGTTGGTGCCAGGCTCAGATACACTGCAAACTACAGGAATCCTACAAGACTAAAGATTTTTGTCAGATGAACTCTGCTCCAGCAGAAAATTGCAATTTTAACTTTTACTCCAGTGGAATTGCTAAAGTCCTTGACAGTTCTGGTAGTAACCCAGACCCAAAACCATGGAGGAATGTTTGTCAACAGGTTTTCGTGTAATTTGTAATATTTTTTTGCTCGTTTTAGTTTACTTCTAGTTTAGAATGTTAATTTTTTCTTACCTTTCTCATGTTAAAAGTTTGCAAAGAGTTGTGTGAAACACTGGAATAGAAATAGAAGCATCTCCATATAGCCCAGTATTGGCTAGTTCTGCAATCACAGAGTTCTACTTAAAATTCATAAATCCTGTAAGCACTTCAGACTATAAGAGCCCCCAAAGTGCCATTCTGATTTATGTAACTATGTACCTGACATAATTCATGGAAAGAGGAAAAAAGCTTTAAAGCAACTCTGCAACATGCCGTTTCTCTCTGTGAAGCATTCTCCCCATATTTTCATGTAATAGTGTAAATTAATTACCAGGGTGCCAATTTTAGCTCTGGGTTTATCAAATGAAATTACAAAGAGATTCCCAGGAGCACATTGTATGAAACCTTATGTTTTTAGAAATATTTAAGTTGATGAGAAATTAATTTTTCCCTTATTAGTTCTCATTTCACAAACAGAATCCTCTTTGTTCATAACGAGCTGCCATAACAGCTTTGAGTCTTTAATTATTACTAATTATTGACTAAAGATTTGTTATTATTTGAAAGTTGGAGCCTTTTGGCTCTAACTAATGAATAGGATGGGACAAAGTGAAAAGGTAGTGAATTATTCACTAACATTTGGCTTAATTACCATCAAATGACCCGTTCTGAATTGGAAAGCACTTGGTGAAAAGCAGAAGACAAATGAGATTTTTCTGTATAAGTAATGAATAGCTTTTTTTTTTTTTTAATTT
This sequence comes from Climacteris rufus, assembly GCA_013398175.1. Lineage (NCBI taxonomy): Eukaryota > Metazoa > Chordata > Aves > Passeriformes > Climacteridae > Climacteris > Climacteris rufus. Next base: position 4,360 of record VZRZ01008812.1, on the reverse strand, counting down.
AAACCCCAAATTAAAATAAACAAACAACCCCCCCCACCCTACACTACCTGTTCTAAAGTTTTGCAATGTACTTGGAGTTTGTGAGCTCAGAACACATTCTGTCTCACCTTCCTGGAGTTAGCTCTTTTTCAGATCTGATGTTGCACCTGCTTTAGTTGTGCAGCTTTAGGGGCTGTAATTCTATTCCACTAAAAAATTATGCTGAAAGCTACGTAGAGTTTTTCCTTCCAGTTTATGCCTGATTTTCTTCATGCAATGAACAAAACAGATGAGTTATACTGCAGGACTGTGTGTGTGTGCAAGAACAATATTTGCAAGAAGCAATATTTGCTTCAAAATTTAAATGTTAAGCAGTATCTCAGCAACTTAACTATGCTCTTAATCTTAGAGCTTCTTGTGAATGGCATATTTTAATAAAAAGACAGTTTGGTAGAGCATAAGATACTCCTTCAGTGCAAAAACCAGCTGTAAGGATCTAAAAATTTTATTAATTTTCTAAATCCTTTTTAAAGTGCATCTTTGTAATTACAGGTGCTGTGCCCCTCAGCACATTCATGCATGTCCATATCCTTGGCCAGTGCATGCCCTCCAAATGGCCATAGTTAAATTGCTCCTTTTGCTGTAAATTGGTCCAGATTTGTCAGATGAGTGTATCTGAAGTCCATGGCCTGGAGTTCACATGAGCTTGCCTCAGCTTGCATTTTAAACAGTAAAACGTTGGCAATTTGGAAATACTGTCCTGAATCCTGCCTACACTCCTCATTCATTTCCACTGGCACTGGGTTGCTGTGGGTAGAGACCAAAGGTAAAGAAAAACTTGGATGCCATAGAAAGCCAAGCAAGGTATCTGTTGAGGAGATAAATCTACTTTTCTGTCAGAGGGGACTGTAATGAATTGACAAGCCGAAACCAGATGTTTCTTAATATTTTCTGTACTTAAATGAAAACTTGTGTGGTTGGGTTTTTAAAGTCTGTCTTTTAACATGCTGGAGACAACAGTGGACAGCACATCACTTCCAAAGCAGAGCTCACCTGTCCTGCAAGGCAGGACTTGTTCAGGGGGTGGGCTGAATTCCCATCTGGCTATTGATTGCACCCAGTTATGTACTTGCACATGTTATGTGTTTGTATCTTGCTGCAGTTTTCATGTACTGCTCATCTGTGCTGCCTTTTGCCTGATACCAGAGGAGATCCCCAGGGCACCAGCCTACATTGATAATGACAGAATAATGGTAATTACATTTATGGAATTACTTGGCTTAGTCATTGTGGTGGGTGACCCTGGCTGGACTCCAGGCACCCACCAAAGCCGCTCTCTCAGCCCCTCCGCAGCCGGACAGGGCAGAGAAAATACAGCAGAGGTTCATGGCTTGAGATAAGGACTGAGAGATCCCTCAGCAAATACTGGCATGGGCAAAACAGGCTCGAATTAGAGATATGAACTGAATTCATTCCCAACAAAATCAGAGCAGGATAATGAGAAGTAAAATAAACCCTAAACAACACGTTCCCCCCACCCCTCCCTCCTTCCCAGCTCTGCCTCCTCCCCCAGCAGCGCCGGGAGACGGGAATGGGGTTTGGGTCGGTCCCACTGCTCAGGGAGAGGTGTTGTTCCTCTGCTGCACCGTGGCCTTCCTCCCACGGGAGAGTTCTCCAGGAACTTCTGCACCGTGAGCCCATTCCCCGGGTGACAGCCCCCTCAGGCTGCTGCAGCAGGGGTCGGTCCATGGGCTCAGTCCTGCAAGGCCAGGCTGCTCTGACAGGGGCTCTCCATGGGATCAGTGCCTCCCCTCAGGCCTGGGCTCCTCCACGGGCTGCAGGTGGATCTCTGCATCCCCGTGGATCTCCATGGGCTGCAGGGGCACAGCTGCCTCGTGGCCTTCAGCACAGGCTGCAGAGGAATCTCAGCTCTGGTACCTGGAGCAGCTCCTTCCCCTCCTTCTCCACTGCCCTGGGTGTCTGCAGAGCTGTTCCTCTCATGATCTCACCCAGGGCTCCTCTGGCCACAATTACAACTGCACAAGAACTTTTCTCTTTCTTGTTAAATCTGTTATCACAGAGGCATTACCACCATTTCTAACTGGCCCAGCCTTGGCCAGCAGCATGTCCATCTTTGATGCCACCAGCGACTGGCTCTGCCAGACACGGAAGAAGCTTCTGGCAGCTTCTCACAGAAGCCACCCCTATAGCCCCTTTGCTACCAAAACCAGGCCATGCAAACCCAATACAGTAAAGGAGTTGAAAGGAACCTATACACTTTGCAAACTGCTGAAATTTAGATTTTTATAAAGTATAAGGCTTTACTTTTTGATTAATAAACCAACAGCTTATCTATCTGATACTGAAAAACAAGGAGGTTCCCAAAGTTTTGTGTTTACATGGAAGTGTCCTTCACCCCTTTTCTTCCTTCCCTTTCTCCCTGCTATAGCTCATGTCCTGGTTTATGGAAAAAGCAGACAAACGTGATTGACTAATAATTAACCAAGGGGGTAAACTACTCAGGCACCAGGAAGAAGCCACATTCTCTGGAGAGGTCAAATGTGTATGAAGTGTGTCTGAACAGTCCCTAGCCTTGACTGCATCACTGGCAGGCAGTCAGCTCTGTCCAAGCACTCCAGGAGGAGGAAAGAGGAAGGACAGTGAAACCCAAAGCATATTGCACTGCCAGGAGGCAGCATCAATCTCTGTCAGTGTTACCTGCAGCTTCTGTCCAACCCAGCCCGGGTACCTCACAGTGCTCCATTTCTGGAGTGAGGTCCTTGCTGGGGAGTTTGTTTCTAATGATCTGTAACTTCAGGTAGCTGTTAGCTCACCTCCACTCCAAAACACGCAGTGAGGCTTTGTGGAGCTCTCTGGAGGACACTGGCATCACACCAGATGAATGGAGCATTTACAGTGAAATAAAAGTAATCTGTGATGACTGATGTTGTGCCTCTGGCCTTCGGCTGAAACACATTTGAAACTGTGAAGAAGGTGCTTCCCCAAAGGCTCAGTTGTCTTGGCAATTTAAATGAATGAAGCATACTGCAAGTTCAGATGGGATTATGTGAAGCTGGCTTCCAATTTAGGTTAATTTAGCACTGTGGAAAAGGAAAGACTGGATTTTATCTCCTTATAAATCCATTCAGGAAAAAAAAAAACAACCAAACACTATTTAGCTTGTTTTCTTTTTTACCAAATGCCACTGTTCAGTTATGCAAATATTCAAATAAACCAATAATAGCTTGTGAGAAGACAGGCTGTTAGAAAACATACAATTCGTTTACTCCTCATTATTCAAGAGTGTGCCCTGAAACACAATCTACTGCATGTAATTCAAACCATGCTCTGTTGAAGAATAATTAATTTCTCTTTCTGTCACATCCACCCATCCAAGACCCCCCACTAGTGAACAGATCTCAACATTTCTGCAAGCCAGAAAAGTTGCATTAGTCATACTTCTAGGAGTAATGAAATTAATAATACTAAATGCACCAGTGGACAATGGAGCCTGTGCTGCTTTTAAAACTCAGCAGGGAAAGTAAGACCATTCAAGCCACCCCCTTTCAACAGGGGAGGAAAAAATATGAAGATTATACCTTGGAATCACAACTTACTGAAGAAATCACAATAAGCACAATGCCTGTACAAAACAGAGGATGGTTTAACTATAACAGAGCCAGAGATGCACAGTTCACAATGGCTCGTTCAAGGCACCCTGGTTTAGGGCACACTCAAGGATGTCTGATATGCATACATTCAAATTCTACTTTCATTAATCTTACGTATGAGCAGCTCTGGAATAGAACCAACCAGGGCCCTGCAGAGCCCGGCATCTGCCACGGAGCCCTCCCGGCCGGGGCGCGGCAACCGCGAACCCGGGGCTGGGAGGAGAGCCCGGGGCACTGGCTCCGTGATTTCACCGCTCACTGCTTGGGTTTGCTGTTTTGCTTTTTTAAACCTTTTGCCCACATACCAGCAGGACGCCGCGGACCTGCTGTTGCTGGCGCACAGCAAATGCTGCTCCTGCTGGGGAGCCGGATCTGCTGCTGCAGGGGAAGGGACCGAGCTCTGGGTCTGAGCTGGGACTGTTTTGTTACCTGAGAAACTCAGAAAGACATTTCAGCTTACAGAAGACCTGGACCTTGGAACAGACACATTCTCAGCAGCCCTTCTCTCTCTGAGGGGAGTAAACACTCAGGAACAAGCACTAAGTGAACAGGGGGGGAAACTCAGCATTAAATGCAAAACCCCCAAATCTCATCTCAATATTTTTTTTTAAAAAAGTGTCTTTACATTGGCAGCAACCTGTTCAGAAAAATTTATATCCCCATTGACCCCTGCCTCCATGAACCCATGAACTGAAGGAGCCCAAATGAGG
>VZRZ01008810.1:297685-311272 GCA_013398175.1 Climacteris rufus | reverse complement strand
GTGACGTGACGTCCCGCTCCCCGCGGGGACGCCGCGAGCCAGCGCCGTGACGCGCGCGCTTCCGGCCCTGCCCATATATGGCAAGGCGGCGGCGCCGCGCTTCCCCTGGCGGCGGTGGGCGCGTGCGGCGGGAAGGATCCGGAAGGCAGGGAGGGGCGGGCACCGGGACGAGAGACCGCCTTCCCCCCGCCGTGCCCCGGCAGCGAGCCCGCGGGCACCGGCCGTACCCCAGCCTGGCTCCCCGCGGGTGGTGCCCGCGGTGGGCTGACGAGGCAGCCTGCTCTCCTCTCCCCTCCGCCGGCGCTGTCGTTCCCTTGGCGGGGTGAGGTGTCGGGAGGAGGAATGGGGGTTTCGCACAGCTGGGTGCTGAGGGCCGGGCGGTGCTCACGTAACGGCTTGGAGCTCTCGCCGTCCCTAACTGGGCTTCCATGGCATCACCTGCAAGTCTCCGCACACAGCTCTGAGCTGGAAGAATTGGTTCCTTGATGGTGGAAAATCAAGGGTGATACAATTTGACTTAACAGTAAAAGAAAGAAAAAAACATGATTAACAACTGGCTTATATCTCCCTTAGGTGGAAGAAAAAATTACCCTTTTATTTTACTGGAGTTGCAGCACAAGAGGTGCCCCGTGAAGCTGGCTGCAGTGTACCCCGGGTGACCAGGCACCTGTACCCTTGAACGCTCGCTCTGCCGCTTCTCGTGCCGTTTGTTTTGCTGTTACTTTGCCAGTAAATCTGACTGTACTGCTTCCTGTCAAAATAGAACAGGAAGCATGCCAAAAAGTTATCAGAGCCAGTGGGCAGTCAAAAATAAACGGATTATTCAGAGGAGGTAAAGTTCTGGAGAAAAATTAAATTAGTATTTTGCTCTGTTCTGACTGTAGAGGAACTTAAGGATATTCCTGTGCTTATACTTGATTTTGTGAAAGATTTATCAGGGGATATGTTTCAAGCTAAAGAAAAAGTTATGAGATAAATGGCTAAAATAAAAAGTGTTGAACAATTGGACTGCATTAGATTAATCCAAAAGCTCTAAGAGAAGTCAAGACTTAGATAGCTGAGCTGCTTAATAATGGTTTTTGTGTAACATTGCTTTTAGAAGTGCTTTGATAACAGAGAATGGGAAGACAGTTAATATGCAAATTAAAAAAAAAAAAGCCTGAAAAGTTCTGGAGAGCTACTGAGCAATGAGCCTGTTCTCTGTACCAGCCAAGTTAGTGAAAACTGTCTAAAAAAGGTGGACTAATGGGTGCAGGGAGAAAACTGTGTACCTGGAGAGCTGGCAGAGCCTTTCTAATGAGAAGTCCTGGCTTCACACGTGGTTTGGAATCCTCTGAGGAGTCAGCAAAGCACGTGGACAAGAGACATTCAGCTGATATTGTCTACTTGGGTTTCTAAAAAGCATTCAACAAAATCTATGAGCAAAAGCTTCTGAAGAAACTGGAATAAGAGAAGTTTTCATGTGGATAGATGACACTGCATTAAAGATAGGTCTCTGTAAGACAGAGCAAAAATATTTCTCAGTAGAAGGCGTCAATATGTGAAGTTCCACAAGAATCTGAATTGGAGGCTGTGGACTGAGAGGAAAGGTACTAAAACGGCACAAATGAGTGGGTGGTATAATTTGATGTACATACATGTAAAATGTTTTACACAGAAGGTAAACAATCCATTTCAGTCATACAGAAACAGCCTAGAAGCTGATTTATCACTTGGGAACAAGATCTTGGCAGAATAATAGCACTGTGAAAACCTCAGCTCAAGCCTTGGTAAATGAGGAAATGAATGTTAGGAGGTAAGGAGTAGGAGCAAGAGAATAAAGCAGAGTGTCATTATGGCATGGGATAAATCCATGGTGTGCCAGTGCTTTGAATGTTGTGTACAGTTCTGATCTTTAGAAGGACACAGAGCTTTGTAAGAGTTTCAGAGAAGTAAATAAGTGTTAGGAGGTGTGGGACAGCTTCTAGGTCAGAAGCAGGTAAGTTAACTAGGATTCTTCAGCTTCACAGACACAAGTGAGGGGAGGTTTCTTTCAATGTAAGAGTGATGTACAAGAAGCAAAACTTGGGGAAAACGTGAGAGAAAACAAAATGTGATAAGGTTGCTCATTCCATGTTGTGGGTACTTGTAGAAAACCTTTTTGCTTGATTTTGTGGCTACTACAATGGTGGGGGTTTTGAGATGAAAAGTCCAGAAAATGAATGCAAGAAAAAGCTAGTGAGGGCTATTAAGTACAGAAATATCCCCTTTGACTGTGGAAATTTTTGGGGCCTTAGGGAATACTGTGGGGAGGCAGCACTACACACTGACCATTGACTTTGTCCTTACTACTTTCTTCAGGTGGTTGCTGCCAGGTGGTGTCAGAAGGCTGTGGCTGATAACAGAGAGGGGCAAAAGCTGTGCTTGATTTAATCAAATATGACTATTTCTATGTGGGGTTGTAGGGATTTAGCTGAACTTTTGCTCTTTCCTGTGCTTCCTTATTGTAATGGTATTTGCAATTTGTTTAAATTACCACAAGATGTGATCTCATATGTCCGTGTGCCTTATCTGTTCAGATCTTTAGCTGATAAGGTTGTTCTTTGGCGCTGCTTCCGGCAGGCTTTCCAGGCATAGGTGGGCTGGAGACCCAGTGAGGTGCTGAAGTGAAACCAACAACACCCATTCTTCTCATTTGGAAACAGCGGATGTTCACAAGGGACCTGGATATTATATCAACAGGATATCATGGGAAAACAAAAGAAGGCTGTAACTAGCATGTGGACAATGTATCTTTATTATTTCCAATTAAGGAGCTCTTGTTCTGTCGTGTGTCATCCTGTCCTCTGCCACCCCCCTGGAATCTTCAGTCTGCAGAACAACAGATTTTCAGCTCCTCTTCACTGATTATATTTGAGCTCTGTTTTTACACAAATGTTTTGTAACTTGGTCTGTTGGCTGTGGACAACCAGCTGCAACATTAAAGGAGTAATTTTAATTCTGATTGCATCGCATCTTCCACTTGGTAAGGATTGAGTGCTTTTTAAATAGCCCATCTTGAATCTTCAAATGCTAGGGAATAAGGGAAGTGAAACCAACTCATAATGTAGTATTTATCTGGTTTTGTTTGGAAAATTAAATATTTCTCCTGAATAGGTAACAGTACTGCAAAGGCCATAACATACAGCAGCAGTGTTAGTCTTAAAGCATATAATCTGAAAGATATATGGAATTGAGATATTGTGAGGGTATTCAGGTTTTCAAGTAAAACCTTATTTTGACACTGCTTTGAAGTACAGTGGGTGCTTCAGCATGAGAGTGATGCAATTCCCACTGTGAAGCATTTGAACTCTAATTGTAGGAAAAATAACAGTTGCCAGTAGCACACGGTAGAGAAGGACGAGCTCTGTTACAGCATTTAGGCATGTGGTATGGCAATTGAATTAAAATAGTAACCTAGCCTAATGATGATGTGTCACTAACCTCGAGGACACCAGGGAAGATAAACCAAAGTAATTTGCTGTCATTACATAAGAACTGAGTGCAAAGCCAAGAATGGGGTTTCGGCACAGATAAGGATTTCAATCCAAGACTTTCAAAGAATTCAGCTCTTCAGAGCTGTAACTATTCATGGGGCTCTCAGATGTTCCTGTCTTTTCCCCCTGCCCCACTGTGTTTTTTTGCTGCTATTTGTCAGCAAATTCTAGGTGCCACAAGCTTGGGTTCCTTGGCTATGCCTGTATGGCTAAACCAAAGGGTGTAGGAAACACTCTTGGGCATTTGACTCCTGCTTTTCCACTCTGCTCTACTACTCAGTAATAATTCTGCTTTCTGAAACAGTTTTAACCTATGTCAACCAGCAATGCCCAGGTTGATAGTTGGGTGTAGTTCAAAGGGTCCCGTGAGCAAGACTGTGTGTACCTGGACCCCTTCCACTATACTGGGTGATCCAGCAATATCCTAGCAGATTTCACACTGTCAAACACACCTCTGTGCTTTGGCATAAGGCAAGTCCTTTAGCTTCACGTTGTAAATCATCCTTCTGGGCTACAGCACAAGCTCTCATTTATTAAGTTCCTGAAATAATACTTATCCGACACCACGTGTAGTTTGGAGGCAACCGCTGGCCAAGTGCTGTTTAGTGTGGATGCGGTGACTGCCTGGCCCTTCCACCACAGAACAGTTCTGGCCCAGCATCTCTTGGCAGTGTAGGTGCTGCCTGTGTCAGGCTATAAACAAGCTTTGGCAGGTTAGAGGATTTACCTCGCTGTAAGGGTTGTGTAACATGTTCAGTGTTCCAAAAGGAATCCTGATGATTGCAGTGTTTGGTAAACTATCTCCAAATCACCCTAAATAAGGGGTGAGGAAACATAAACTGATGATTTTCACTGAATGGTAGATATGTAGCTGTAATTGGTGGCCAACATGGTGAAATAACACACAAGGAAACGTGTTACTCTACCTGATTGCTTATTTTCAAGATCTTTGTTTCTGTCTGGGAGATAAGCCAAGAGGCAGGGCAAGCTGATGGGATGGTTTCCACACTTTAAGAACCATGGGATAATAGTCACATGAGCTACCCCAGAAGGGATGATCCTGATTAGGAATAGTTATTTGAGAAAGTTTTATCCATACTCTATATACCTCTAGGTTCCAAAGGCAAATGCTTCACTGAGTCTTAGTCCCAACACATTTAGTCAAGACCTAAACTTTTAATCAGCTTCCTAATGAAATTCCTTTTGTTGTTGCTTTAGTCCTTGTTGCAGAAAGGTACTACAGGAGTGCAAGACTCTTGCTTCATTACACCAGAATAGTAATACCATGGCTTCTTCATAAATCTGTGATACAGTCATACATCATAAACGTAAGTCAAGATTTGCCAAGAAAGCTTTAGCACTTCAGAATTGAGGGGGTTTCTTTTATATTTTTTAGAACCTATAATTTGAGAAAGATTTTACTGTGCATGTATTTTCATGCCAAAAATTAATGCAACATATTTGCTTATTCCTTATAGAGTAGGCACTAATAAGATGGTTCTGGAATGGTGATACTTCTGTTTTTGCAATGAAAGTGCCAACCTATTCAATTTGCTGGATGTGGGGAATAGAGTATAACTCCATGCAATCAAACCCCAGCAAATCTCTTTTTTCCAAATCACTTTATGACCAAAGTCAGCAATATTTTTCTGCTCTGTGCCACTTTGTCACTTGCTGTTGTATCATCAGATATTAGCTGTGGCTGAAGGCCTACACTGTTGTGTACATGTGAGAATGATTATCATAGCTAACTTAAGGCACGTGTAGTAGCACAGGGAATGACCTCACAGCTTCCAATCTTGTAATAAATATAACTTAATTACTGGATATTGCATGACAGCTTGTGCCCTGCAGGTGATCAGGCACAGAATGTGGTAAAGACCAGCTCTGACTCTTAAGCAAAGGTTTGCATTTCCTTTTAAGATATATTATGCACTGAAATAATCATCTGTGTCTATGAGAACAAAGCATTCATTATATAATGATTTGCACCTGAGGATCTCGGAGCTCCTTATGGGCACTAATGATTGAAGTGTTGTTCTAGTTTGCAGTTTACCATGAACCACTCAAAGCAGCATCTGAGCACTTTCCCATTAACCTCAAAAGTGAGTAATACACAAATGTGTGTGGTTTGTTCCCCTCTCCTCTCCCCAGTAGATTTTGTGTTCCAGTGTGTTTGTATTACAGGTGAAAGCAGCATAGCTTGCAATCTGAATGGGCAGGTACTGAAGGGTCCTTAGGGAGCTCATTCTCCAAATTAGGACAGATCCTTGGAAAATGGTGTCCCTTGCAAAGGCCAGTATTACATTGTTGCAGAGAAACTACAGTTTCAGGATATCTTAAATCAATCTTCATGTGTGATCCTGCTATCTTGTCTGCTCTCATACATGTAATTCTATTTCATTCCTGGTTTCTACACAGTTATTTGTCTGACTTCTCAATGAAGTGGTTCAGGAAGTTACACCGGCACAACAAATGTATTTATGTGGGAGAGTTAAGCTGCTCTGAATCCCTGACCAAAGTTATTGCAGGACCAGTCAAGTGCTGTAGCTGACAGAACTGTATAAACTCCTGTGGAACAGCATGTCCAGGACCTAAGTGATTTCACTAAATTCAGTTTGGAGTGTGCACTCTTCAGAGCATGCACTAAAGTCCTTATGTTTTACCATGAAAGTGGTCAAACATTGGAGCATGTTTCCTGGAGAGGCTGTACAACCTCCAGCCTTGGAGGCAATCATAACTTGACTGGCCAAGGCCCTGAGCCACCTGCTCTAACTGGCCCAGCTTTGAGCAGGAATGGGTTGGGTGGCCTTCAGAGACCCCTTCTAACTTTTGTTGATGCATTGAATGTATGACTGGCAGGATTAGCTGGGTCAAGGAGAGCCAAGTAATGCCCTGGTGGTGTGTGTGAAAGCAGCTGAGTGGTAACACACAGCGTTTGTGGCAAGAAACTACTCCAGATGCATGAAATGTCTTTATGTATATGCATGAGCATCTCTAAGATCTGGATGACATGCTCTGACAGATCTAACTAGCAATTTAAAATACTATTTTAGCTGTCTATAGTGGGTTGCCAGCTCTCCTGGGTGACAGCCTGTGCTGTACCCTCACCCATGCCAAGAGCTGTTAGCTAACCAGATGACTGAGGAAAGGGGCTTTTGCAGAGCTCCCTGATGCCCAGTGACAAGGACTGATGTTCTCATTCTTGTTCTGCCTGCCCTGGAACAGGTGTGTGTGTTAACCCAGGACAGGGACGCAGGGTGGAGAGACTTAGAGAGGAATGTCTGAAACCAGCCCAGTCATAGTCATCCACCCCAGACTTAGACCCTTAAGACAGCATTTCTAAACTCAGCCACCTCTAAACTCAGATTTTTGGGCTCCCAAGACATCCAGTTGCTGGCTTTCTTTTTCCCCTGTGTCTGAATTTCCACAGGTGTAATTTGTGGATAAAGTTCTATAGCTTAAAACAACATGCTATAGTTTACAGTGGCACTGACATCAGCGTGCAAATGTCTTTGTGGCCTTGGTGCTCATTTGCTCGATGGATGTGAGCACAATCCTGAGCTGTAGCAAAGCTGACCAGTAAAGTGGCCCTTGTCTCCGGGGTTTTGGCAGGTCCAGTGTCAGTGGAAGACTCTCAATGCTACCTAGGATTTCATCATCCCAGTGCCTGGAGTCATGTGGTTATGTGAGAATTTAAATTTTGGTTTTGTTAAGCATGTGTTTATATCTCGAGATCAAGGAGGAGAGTTGGGCAATACGAACCCCGTGGCCCCAGACGCTTGAAGCAACAAGCAACGTCCAACGCTGACAGCAGCGATATCGGGAAGATCTCGGCAGTTCTGGGGATGGGGCTCGTGGGCTGGCACCCGTGGGTGCAGGCGGCTGGGCAGCCCCTCCGGCCGGCCCCCGGCTGTAGAAAACGCCCCCGGCCTCTCCGTGCCCTGGCCAGGTCCCCGCGCTCCCGGGCTCGGCCCTCGGGTCCCCGCTCCAGGTACGCCCCGTGCCCCGGAGCGCATCCCGCACTGCCCTTTCTTGGCCGGCGGCTGGCCGGGGCCTTCCCCGCTTCCCTGGGCTGGCTTCTCACAACTTCAACCCTGGGCGGTCCCGGCATGTGTCTGCAGCCTTGCAGGAATGCGGCTGGGCTGGTGGGTAAGGCGTCATTCCTCGCCTTTCACTGCTCCCTGCTGGTCTCCGGCAAGCTGAGCACTGGGGGAGAAAAAGCAGAAGTGACCAGTCCCAGGTGAGGAGCATTGAATCAGGATGCTCTGACCCCAGAGGTCATCATTCCAGCCCCCAGCTTAAAGCAGGTCCAACAAGAGTGTGTTGCTCGCTGTGTTGTCCAGCTGGACTTCGGATGTCCCTGGGAATGGAGGTTCTACAACCTTTCTGGGCAACATGATCCAGTGTTTGGTCAGTCTTACAGTAAACAATCAGGATCTTGGGGACACGTGCTAAAGAGTTAGTATTTTCCCTGCTGCATTCCCAAACACTTTACCGATACCAAACATGTTTTCAGCAAAGCAGCTCCTCAGCCAGGTGGCACCCAGTACTGTTTTAGGGAGTTATTCCCTCCCCGGTGGGGACTTTGCATTTCATTGATTTTGGACTTCATGAAATTCTTATCAGCCATTCCTCCAGCCTATTTGGGTTCCTCCACGTGGCAGCACTGCTCTCTAGGCATGTCAGACTACCCCATTTTGGTGTTGTGCATTAATTTGCTGTCTGTAAGCTTTGTCACACCATTCAGGATGTTATTAAGGGCATCACAGACTACTGGCCCCACTATTGACCCTTAAGAGATGCCTCTAGAGTCCACGGGTTGTCACTTGGACCTTGTACTGCTGACTAGCTTTGATCATGGTGATCCAGACAGTTTCCAACCCACCTCATTATTCATGAGGCAAATATGTGTCTATCTCACTAATTTGTCTCTAAGGTTATTAGGGTAGGTGGCATTGAGAGCTTAACTAAAGTCAGTTACTGGCTCCATCAGAACCAAAGAGCTGATGGTCCATCCCCAGTGAAGAAGTTTGCTTTGCCAGGACCCTCTAGTCCTCTCCACAAAACCTCTACCCCACTCACTCATCTGATGCCATCTCCCATCTGCACTGACACTGCTCTCAGGCTGCCCTCCTTCCTCTCACCCATCTGCTTTCCCACGACTGCTGAGCCTCACCAGGGTGCTTCCTGGGGCGGGACTAAGTAGGCAGGTAGACTTTTCATGGAATAGACAGGTTGCTGATACATGGCCAGACTTGCTTTCAGAGTCCTTTGCCTTTCTGTGTATCTGCTGTGCAGACTGATAATTGAAATACCTTTTGATGAAATCTTGTCCTTAATTCTCTCAAATATGTACATGTGCTGATATCGAGTCTAGTTTATCTAATAAAGCTTTGGATAGAGTGGTCTGTTCCTGTAAACACCATACAGACCAGGGGTCTGGCAACCTCTTATCAGATTTTGCCCTAGGAAATAGTGAAAAGTCAGAGAGACTGTAAAGTGGAATCTGGCAAGGACTGTGGGGCTGGGATCTGGCATTTGTAAGAAGTGCTGAAGACTAAACACCACCACACAAGGGACTTGGACTACCTAGCTGTTCTAGTCAGGGGAAGAGCCTTGCTTTTGTTTATTTTACTGTTTTTTAACTCTTTGAGCTGTGTTCTACAGGAAGGACTTAGTGAGAATATGGGTTAAACCTGCCTTGGGCCAGTGAGAGAGCCCAATACTGAACAGTTGACAGAGATTAGATCCTGGAGTGTCTTGCTGGAATTACCATGCTGAATGTTCAGGTCGCACTGAGGCTGAAGGGTTCACAGGAGGCTGTTGAGCTTATTGGATTCAAACCTTGTATTGTGTGTCTAAGTTGTAGAGCATTCTAACAGAAGTAAAAATGTAGGAAAATACATCCCAGGTGGAAGGTACCTCAAAACTTTCTGCCCTGCTATTAAATTACTTATGTCCTTGCAAAATGGATAGCAAGAAAAAAGCCCTGTCATCATATGGCACATGACATTTTTTTCTGATCTTTTGAGCCTAGGACAGAAATCCCCATGTGGTGAGAAGGGAAGTTGGCATCATGTGCTGGTTTTGCAGGGCCTGGTTTTTTGGTAGTGGGGGGGCCACAAAGATGGCTTCTGTGAGAAGCTGCCGGAAGCTTCCACCACGTCCTGCAGAGCCAATCCCTTATGGCTCTGAAGATGGACGTGCTGCTGGCCATGGCTGGGTCAATTAGAGATGGAGGTAATGCCTCTGTGATGACATATTTAAGAGGAAATCAAAACAAAGTTGGATGTGCAGTTTTAGTTCCAGTTAGATGAAGAGGAGGAGTGTGAACATGTGAGAGAAACAACAATGGAGACACCAAGGTCAGTGAAGAAGAAAGAGGGGAGGAGGTGCTCCCAGTGCCAGAGCCAGAATGTCCCTGCAGCCAAAGGCAAGCGCTACACTGCCTGTGGTGAGGACTGTGTTAAAGCAGCGTCCCCCTGCAACCCTGGAGGCCCACGGGGATGCAGAGATCCACCCGCAGCCATGGGGAAGGAGTCCATGCTGGAGCAGGAGGGGTGGATGCCTAGAGGGGGCTGTGGTCTGGTGGGAGTCAACATGGATAAAGAGGCCTTGCTCCCAAGTTGGACCAGCCCATCCTTGGAAGGACTGCACCCCGTGGCAGAGGACCCACAGCAGCAGTATTTGGTAGGCTGTTTGCTGGTGGGAGGGGTTCAGGTTGCAGCAGTTTGGGAGGACTGCTGCTTGTGAGGTTTGGACCCACACTGGAGTAGTTCATGGAGAACTGTTCCTGTGGGAAGGGGATTGATGCCACAGTGCTTGGAGGAAACTGGGTCCTTCTCCCTAAACAGCAGAAGAAAAATCCCAGGTGATGAACTGACCAAAAAAACCCCCATCCCCTCTCCCTGCGCCATTGGTGGGAAGGAGGGAGGGGCTGGGGGAAAAAAAGGTGTGTTAAGGGCTCATTTTACTTCTCATTATCCTCCTCTGATTTTGTTAGCAATAAATCCACTTAATATCCTCAAGTTGAGCTTGTTTTGCCCTTGATGGTAATAGTGTTTTTTTTTCCTGGTCTTTATCTCAAACTGCGTGAACTTTTCATTAAAATTTTCTCTCCTCTGTCCAGCTGCAGAGCAGGGGAGGGTGAGCAAGTGTTTGGCCAGCCTCAAACCACAACAGATCCAGACTTGGATAAGAGCTTAGGTGAAGTGTACAGTGGAGCTGCAGCACTGCAACCAGTTATCAAAAGTAAGCTTGTCTTCACTCCTTGCACAGTGGAGGAGGAGAAGCGAGTTAAAAGACTTCTGAACTCAGTACTGACCTGTTGCTGCTTCCATTGCTGATGGCTGGAACTTTTACATGGTTGAAGGGTGGGCAGGGGACAGATGCTGAAGGCAATTTGGAAATGGCTGTGGACAGCTGAGGAGGTGAGGCACCCCAAAGCAGCAATGTTCCAGACATGCCAGGTGCAGCACTGGAAGAGTAGCTTCCAGAACCCACAAAGGTGTGTCTAAACACAACTGACGACTGTGTGATAGATACTACGGTGCTTTGTTGGGTCTGCCATTTCTAAGGCATTTCCAGAAATAGTCATGCTTCCAGTTGTTTTTCTTTCCTTGCTCCCATTGAGGAAGCACCTATAGGTTTAAGCTAATCTGATCTCTTGACTTCCCTTGTACCTGACAGTCTGCTACGTCCAGCAGCTCACCATGACCAGATCAGAGAACTAACCCTGTGTAGTTTGAGATACAATCCCTTCATTGCGCTTGTTTGGGTTAATTGGCCATTTGTGTCCTGTTGCCAGAGAGGCCCAAGGAGGTCTCTCTTCAAAAACAAAATAACCACTTTCATTATTTTATATTCTCGCTGAGGACAGTCTTTCTTCAGGCCTACCTGCTGACATTCAGCATGTTGATGGCAGAGCAGTGTGAGCTCTGGTCATTTGCAGTAAGACAACCATTGCAGTGGTTGCAGCCATGCAATAGAAATCGCCACTGTTGTGCTTGTAGTGGTGGTTAATTACCTGTCTTGGAAAGGAATCAGTCTTTTAGCAGTTATGCAGCTACAGAATCCTGACTGTCTTAAAAACTCTGCTCTGTTCTAAAGGCCTTCAGAAAAAAAATGGAGGCCTAGTGAAATGTATGGGCAGTAACAAATGCTGCCTCCTGTTCTCTTGGTGCTGGGAGCAGGGCATTTTGCTGTGCTGAGTTTCTTGTGAGGGCATTAGTCCTGGAGAAGTTGTGTTCCTCTCCTGAGGATTGTCAGGCACATTCCCAACATTCCCTTTGGGAATCCTGTCATTGGAGTTGCCCAGCTGTGTTTGCAGGGTCACCTCAGTGACCCTGAAGGAGCTGGTTTTGCTGAGCAGGTTTAATAGCTGCAGTACCTGAGGAGCCTCCTCCATTTGCTGAGCCTGACAGCAAATGCTAATGGCCTCTGCCCAAATCCCTCAGTACCTGAGCTAGCTCCTGTCAGAGCTGGGGAGGCTGGGTGAGTCCAGTCAGGTATTTGGCTAATGCTTTACAAGGAGCAAGCTTTTCCTTTGCTTCCTTCTACCCCATAAACCTTGTGCTGACAGGCAAGATGTTAAAATAAAGGCTGTGTGGCCCCTATTGATTCTACCCAAGGCTTCTCTTTTTTTTTTTTTTCCTTCCTGTGGAAGCCTGACACGCAAAGTCTTGCACTGTGCCTTTCAAATCAGGCTCTGGATCAAGTCTTGCAAAGATTGGGTGCAGCTGCAAGATTGCTGGAGGGGTTTTTATCCTCACATCAGATGGAGCTAGGGCAAAAAAAAACCCAAACCAAAACAAGGGTAAATCACAGAGCCAGCAACTTTCTTGGCGTCTCTGGGATTGTGGCTCCTCCTGCCCCTCCGGCCTTCAGAAATGTACTCGGCAGAGCTGCCCACATAGAAAAACAAATGCTTCCCAAACCAAAACAGAGTTGGGTGTTGGTAGTGAATGGGCCAACACTGCGTGCTGGCGTCATCTCTGCCCACTGCCAGCACGTTGTCATAGGAACAGCTGGATTATTTTACAATCCAGCTGTGGAGCCAATTCTCCAAAGGAGTAGCCTGGAGGGAGGAGAGAGGGGCAGGCAGAAAGGAGCACTGCTGTATCTTCTGGTAACTGGAGGGAGGAGAATTATTAATGGAGAGAGAGAGAGAGGGAAGGATTACCAGTGAGTGCCATCTATCATACCCTGAAACCGCAGCTAGTCATTTCCAGATAGCTGACTGCTGTTAGGTGCATCTGGGAATTACAAGCTGCCCTGTGGGAGAAGGACGGTGAGGAAAAAGGCAAACCTTTTTGTGTTGAGGCTGATAACATGTGTCTCATAGTATGCTGTCCTGAAGAGACCATGGCTTGCCAGCTGCAGAGAGTGCTGTGCACCTGTATAGGGTCCCACCACCCCAGAAATTTGTAGCTGATCAATTAATTGTGTTAGCTCACCAGGAAAATGATTCATCACTGTTTCCCTTGCCCTCCTTGCAATGTTTGTTGCCCTGTTTCCTTTCTGGAAGCTCCTTGGATCCTGTTTTGAAGCTGCAGAGCACTGAGGGCATTGTAGGCGCCTAGGTAGAGGTTTAGTCTTTGTGCTGGTGAAGGCTGTCATACCCAAATGAACAAACTTGGTCTGATGGCAGGATGTTTGCTCTTCAGGTGAACTCCAGGCCTTGTGGTTTAGCAAGTCACACTGGTTTGGGGCTTGATGAGTGCCCACAATGAAGATTTGGTGACAAAAGCCAGGAACCTACAGCGGCCGGGAGAACCAAAGCGTTTGCTCTGATACAGCTCAGGAAGCTGCTCTTCTGTAAGGGGAATCCAGGCAAAAGGAATTTGCCTGCCTGCTGAGCGCTCCTGGCCGAGGGAGAAGTGAGAGGAGGCAGAGAGGTTTGGCTGGAGGCGCTGGCGCTGCTGTGCCGTGTCCCGGACGCGGTGCCCCGGTGGTGCCGGCAGTGAGGGACCCCCCGCGCCCCGAGTCCCGCTCCAGCGCTGGAAGCGGCCTGCGAGCGGCGGCCGCCAGGGGGCGCAGGCGCGGCCGGGCCCGCGCTCTCCCCGCCGCC
>VZRZ01008810.1:272580-297620 GCA_013398175.1 Climacteris rufus | reverse complement strand
GGTGCGAGCGGCCCTGGAGCGGCGGCTGCCGGGCATGGCCGGGGCACGGCCTGCGGCACCGGGAGGCACGGAGACAGCCGCCCCGGCCGCTGCACTCCCCCAGCCCGGGGAAGTTCGGACCGGGCAGCTGCCCCTCAGCTCCGTCGGCGTGCGCTGCAGCCTGGCTTGACTCGACAGGAATTCTCCTTCCATCAGCCACAGGGAGGGACGTCCAGGCAAGAGCTGACCATGGGTTGACTGCCAGGACAGGTGAATTAAGCTTGCTTTCCTCTTGCCAAATCATCCGGCTGCTCTGATAGGCCTGACTGGCTCTGGAAGCCCCTTCCCTCAGTCAGTTCACAGATGACATCAAGTTGGGTGGGAGTGTTGCTCTGATGTAGGCTAGGAAGGCACTGCAGGGGCGATCTGCACAGGCCAGATTGATAGGCTGAGGCCAGTCGTACGAGGTTCAACAAGGTCAGGTGCCAGTTCAGCAAGGTCGTGCACTTGGGTCACAACAACTCACTGCAGTGCTTCAGGCTGGGGCAGAGTGGCTGGGAAAAAAAGCACTGGAAAAAGACCTAGGGGTGCTGGTCAACAGCGGCTGAACATGAGCCACTGTGTGCCCAGGTGGCCAAGGAGGCCAATGGCTCCTGGCTTGTGTCAGCAATAGTGTGGCCAGCAGGACCAGGGCAGGGATTGTCCCTCTGTACTCAGCACTGGTGAGGCCACACCTCGAGTCCTGTATCGAGTTTTGAGCCCCTCACAAAAGGAAGGACATTGAGGTGCTGGACCATGTCCGGAGAAGGGCAGTGGAGCTGCTGAAGGGTCTGAAGCACAAGTCTTGTGAGGAGCAGCTGAGGGAGCTAGGCTTGTTTAGCTTGGAGAAAAGGAGGCTCGAGGGAGACCTTTTTGCTTTCTATAACTACCTGAAAGGAGGTCATGGTGAGATGGGGATCAGTCTCCTCTCCTAAGTATTAAGTGATGGGACAAGAGGAAGCAATCTCAAGTTGCACCATGGGAGATTTAGATTAGGTATTAGGAAAATTTCTTCGCTGAACAGGTTTTCAAGCATTGGAACAGCATTTTCATTGGAACAGCATTTCAAGCATTGCCCAGTGATAGAGGCATGATCCCTGGATGTATTTGTAAGACATGTAGATGTGGTACTTAGGGACATGGTTTAATGGTGGACTTGACAGTGCTGGGTTAGTGGTTGGACTTGATCTTAAAGGTCATCTTACAGCCCAGAAAATTCTATGATTCTCACATGCAATCTTTGCCAGAGCTGTAAGGGAAGGTCCAGTTTTATTCCTTGATTTTGGAGTGCTGAGTATGTGACAGATAAGAACGACAGAATGCCAGGGACCTTAGAAGACTCTTACATGGTGATTTTGCATTTGTCAGAGCTCAGAAAAGATACTGAGCCTTTTCCATACTTCACTTGGCATTTTTGTTTATCTCATTTGTGGGTTGATGCTGTATGTGCAGACTAGGGTCTAGGAGAGATTTGAAAGGTACCTGTCTTGTACCTTATTGGTTCTTAACATTTTAATTAAATACAAATCAGAGTTGCAAATAAATATGTTAGGCACCGAAGTACCTTCTTCCATTCCTCCTTTCTCCATTCTCCTGGCTCCTCCCAGTGGTCTTGTTGACTCTGCCACTGAAGACCTGCAGTCCTCTTTAGGGGCACAGGACTTTGAGTACTCTCATCCATCCTAGCTTTCAACATGTGGACTTCCTTACCAACACATCTCCAAACTTGTCAGAGAAGCTCCAGTGAGAACTGGCAGCCTTAAATTATTTTCAGGATTTGGACTTACTAGTGAAGACAACTGTTTGAAGAAAATTACTTCAGGGCTTTTTTAGTAGTGTGCTTCTGGACCTGGTCCCTGTTCTAAAGGAGTTATTTGCAGATGAAAATAGCACTGGAGAAGAGGTCAGGGTTTGGTCCATAAAATATACAAAGAAAATGCTTTGCCTGGCATCTAAACTGCCACTCCTGTTAATTGCACATTTTCGAGGAGATAGATTCCTCTTTTCTCGTTTTATTTTTGGTCTGTACTGCTTTGGGGACATGTTTAAGGAGGTGAACTGCAGGCAGTGACTAATGAAGTGTCTCAGAAGTCTTTCCATGATAAGACAGCCACCAGTGTGGAAAATGCTGCACTTCTTCTGAGGGGAATTTTGTCCCTTGCTTTCTGCTATAAGGAACCCCCTTTCTTGTTTTTCTTTATTTTGGGCTTCAGCAGAGGAGGAAGATTTAGGGGGTTTTAGGCCAGTCAGAAGGACCTTTTTTTCTAGAGCTTCAGCGGCTTCTCATCACTGTGGTGTTCAGGTAGACTTTCTTTCCAAGTTATCCCCAGTCTCAGCTGTTACATGTTTACCTGGCCTCATCTCAGTGGCAGCCCTGAGCCTGCTGATGGGCAGACGGGTGGCTGTTGCCAGTGCCTGGGTGAGCTCCTGTGATGTGTGTAATGAGAGCAGCAATTGCTGGGTCCCCAAGTTTTGCATGGATGCGCTGTAGGATCTCTGGTTGTTTGCAATATAGCTGTATGGAGCTTTTACTCTTCAAAAGGTTGGTGTTGATAGGTAAGAGGACTGTCCATTAGCAGGAATTACTGAAGATGAGACATGGAACCTGGAGCAGAATATGGGAAGGAAGCAGAGAGAAGAAAATAAAATTGAATCAGGGTAATTGTGGGAGGCCAGGGGAGGTGTGACATTGGCTTTTATGTAGTTATTGGTGTGAGTCCAGGGAGGAGCAGGCAGCTGAGAATTGTCCTGTGGAATTACTTGATCCATGCTGGCATTTTGAGGGTGCCATGTGGTAGATGGAACCCAGCTCTACTCCAGAAGTTCCCCAGCAATGACAGGTCCCTGGTGAGGTGAAATGAAATCCCGTAAAGTGTTCAGCACCCAGGCTGTTGTGCCACTGCTCGAGTGGTGCTGGTGATGTCAGTGTGGCAAACATGCAGCAGTGAGAGCGTGCTGCTGCCCAGCTCCTTCTGCCTTTCAGGTTCTTTCTTTTCTTAAATGGTCCTGTGTGATGCACTCATGGCCAGTGATGGATCTGGACCTCCTGTGCCTGATGCTGCATCCCCAGAAAAGAAGCAGAACAGCACCGAAGCAGTGCTTAGCTCTTAGAACTGCCCATGCAAAAAGGAGCTTTAGGCACTCCAGTGCATTGTTTGTCTAGGGGTTTCCCAAACTCCTGTGTTTGAGACTCTCTTGTGAGGACCCCAAATGATTTTTTGGAAAGGGTAATTAACAGACAGTCCTGCAGAGCCCCTGAATGTGTTTGTTGTCTTGAGCTGCAAACATAGATAGGTGTGGTGTTGCTGGGTCTTGGCATTTGGTATCCTTCCAAGCATCAAGTATACCACTGACCCTTGAGTAGTGAGGCATTAAAAATAATAATGTATCATGTCAGAGTTGATTCCTCTCTTCCTCTCTTCCTCTGACTGCAAGAGTTTTTTTGCTTGCAAGCTTTTCCGTTTCCTAAGGTAGACATCAGGTTTTTGTTTTTGTTTTTTTGTAAGGAAACATGGTCAGGTCAGTTTTGACCCTCTAGTATAATCTTTAGCTAGTAGCAAACTTATTGGAATCACTTAATGATAAGAAATAAGTGATCAAAATCACTTGATCAAGTGAAGACTTTCTCCAAAAAACTCAAATGTGCCTTTGCTCATCATGCCATCAATACCAACCTTGGTATTGCAGGCGTGAAATCTTGTAAAGGAGAAAGGCTTAAAAGTATGGACAAATGTGAAACTAATTAGCTGGTGTCATTGTCCAAGCTGAGTGAAGTGCTGAAAGAAAATAAACATTCACAGTGAAACACAGCATGGATCTATACAAATTCTTTCAGCTTTAATAGTAATCTATAGGGCTTCCTTACTAAATGAATGACTGGAGAATCTTTTATTTTTTAAAGCTGGGTTTGCACTCTGACACCATCACCGCCGAAGCTGCACAGTTCAGCATGGACCTGCTCTCACCACAGAGATCCAGCCAGATTCCCTTTTCTGTCTAAGTGTTTCTTTTTGCAGGCAATCATGGTAGCTGCGTGTGTCTACTAAGCATGTGGCTGCATGCATAGGTTTTGATTTGGAGTCCTGCCTTCTAAGGATCAGTCCATGAGTGACTATGGGTTTTAAATTTGCTTTGGAACCAGTATGATCCCTGAGAGTGCCTTCATTTCCAGAAGTAGCTGGTCAATGGATTTGTCTTTCAATAAAGAAATTTCTGTACTCTGGCATGAGTGGAACTTGTCAGCTGCAGTGAGGATCGTAGCTGCAGTTTTGTGTGCTGTGAAATTCCCAGGATTCCCATCACCACCCTCGTTTAAACAACCCCCAGCCCTGCTATAAACAAGCGAGAGACACTCACCCTGCACCCTGGCTGAGAGCCAAGGATACCGGAGCTCTGGCTGGAGATGGAAGGGGAGAACAGAAAATAGTGTCAAGTTGTGAATCATCTCAGTGAGGATCGACACCCACCATTAACAAAACCAGACAACCTGGGGTCACTGCTCAATAAGCAGTTTATTTCTCATCCAGGTTACAACGTGCAAGCAAGTTGGAAAGGCAGCAAAGCAGCACTGGCAGGCAGCTGCCTGTGCTCCCTGTGCAAAGGGCACCTTCTTGCCTTGTCCTGTTGCAGCAGGATACCTGTAGGGCTGTGGATGTCATGTATGAGTCTCTTGGCTGTTTTTGGATGGTTTCCTAAGGTGACAGAGTTTATGTAATCATGCTGTTTACCATGGGGCCTTTCTGGCAACTTGTGAACGTGAGGAACAGTTTCAACCTATTTGAGAGAAGAGTAGAAATTCCCAAGATGGTTACATTTCTACAGGTTTTGTGAGGCTCTACAGGTGGACAGAAGAATCAGGCCTGGTTCAGTGCCATGCTGTGGGATAGGCATGGAGAGTGCAGCTGGTTTGGACCCTGGTCTAGGGATGTACAGGCACCTTGTATACACAGGGTTTGTGTGTTGGTACCACAGCCAGCACACACATACATCTGGACTAGCCAGAATAGGGGATGGGAGAGGTGGGAAGAGGAAGCCAGGATTAATGCAGTGTGGGAGAGGTGTACAAAGGCAGAGGACATCAGTGTGGAAATTGGCTCACCGGCTGTTTTCTTCTATTCCAAGATCCTTATCTAGACCAGCTTGTGCTTCTTAATTCTGGAAAGAAATCTAAACAGTCTGTGCTCATGAGTGAAGGTTTAGATACACGTCTCTGTAGCTTAATTGCACTTGAGTGTGAGACTCACTTGGTTGGCTGCATTCTAAGCTTCTCTTTGATCAGGCTTGAAGCTTGAAAGCAGTGCCTCCATTCCGAGGGACTTTGCAGGGATTTAGATGTGACCCATCAGCTCTTGGCAAGTTTCCAAGGTGGCATGGCTTCTTTTTGTGGGAAGTTCTCACTGCCTAGTCTGTACATGCTGTCCACTTGCCTCAGGTATATGGGTCAACAAAGACTAGGGGGGTGCTATGTAGCAGCTGAAGGTTCCCTTGAGTATTGCCTGTGCAGAAACTTCCTGGACCCATAGCATTACGTTTGATTGCTTTTTTTTTGTTTTTTTGGACATGAACAGCCTCATACCTAAGGAGGAACCATAGCTTTTGCCTTACGGAGCACCTTACCACATTGCTTTGGGAGGGCTGTGGCTCAGTTTTGCAAGGTGATCTCCGGCTGTACAACTGCTGCCAGTGGAACCTTGAGATTATTTGCATACCCTGGGAGTTCTTCCTTCATCTGTGCCACACTGCAGTGCATGTCATCTGAGCTGATTTGCTGGCTTGTCTGTGTGCTCTGTGACTCTGGGGTCACCTTGACCAGCTACCCATCTCTCTTTTTGGATCCGAAGCGTGTGGCCTCTTGTCTGCGGTTCGGGGCTGCAGCCAGCCCCCTCTGGTTGCTACGCTCCCTGCTTCTGCAAGGTTAAACAAGGAAAGCTGAGACTTTCTTGCTAGAGGCAGGGGAGCAAATTCAGTCTGGCAGACCTGCAACAACGAACAGCTTGGAGAAGGTGTGCTTCCAGGACACGTGCCAGCACTGAACCAGCACCAGTGGCAGGTTTACAGAAATGCCACAGGCAAAACGAGAGCTCTGGCAATTCACAGGCTCCCCAGGTTTGACAGGCAATCATCCAGCCTCACCTCTTGTATAAGACTGGGCCCTTCATTTCAAGTAGTTACCCCTGTCCCACACCCAATAATATGGGCCTGCCAGCCGTGCTTTTGGGAGGTTAACCAGCCTCACTGCAGAATCCAATGGCGACAGGGAATCTACCGTGTACACGGGTTGGTCAGCCACACTCTACAAAACAGTGTTTTATTTCTAATCAGAGGTTGCCTGGTTATGGCATCCGGCTGTGGTTCCTGTTCTTCCTTTCTTCAGGAGATTAAAGACTTTTTGAGTGCCCCATATTTACTCCCTGGAATAAAGACACTTTCTTCTGTTTGAGATGCTAAACAGGCTGAGCTTACTGTGGGGCAAATAGTGCAGCTCTCAGCCACTGCAGTCTCTCTTCCCCCTCCGTTCCCCGGTGGTCAACATCCCTTTTAAAGCAGGGAAGTGATGCTTTTGCCAGTGCTGTGCACTGGCATCGTGTACTTTCCTTTACCCCTGTCCATCGTGTTCTTCTCTGACTGTCTACTGTGAGGACTCAGGCTGGATTTTAACCTGTATTCCCAAGGGGAAGTGCTTGGAGCTATTTTATATGATGCAAGGTGCATGTTGAATCAGAGAGGGACAAAACTAGCAGTAACAGAAAATCTGAGTTGTAAGGGCCAAAGGAATTAATCACTGCAGGGAAATGGGCCTTCTCATCTGCACAGAGGGTGGGAGAGAGAGAAAAGGAAGTGCCTTAGAACAGAGAAAGGAAAGAAAGGTCCTTCCAGTGTCCCTGTCAGTACTAAAATAAATCTCTGAAGAGAGAGAGGGGAAACAATAGTGGCCAGAAAGCTGCCAGAGCGATGGAAGAGCAGAGCCTTAGGAGCAGATCTCCTGGTGAAAAGCTGCCAGCTCTGGGCCTTTGTGGCCAGTTTGCTTTGGTGAACCCAGTAACTGCTGGCAGGCACTTGTCTTTCTCATCCACGGATTGCTTGCTAAATAGGCAGAGTCTTGATACTGAGGGCAGGGTCCTAGCAGGAATGTAGCTGAGCCATTGGATCAAATACTGGATTTGAACCAAACCAGTCTTGTTTTGGAGCAACTAAACTGTCCGGTGGGCTGGAAAAAGCTCTGGGGAACCTTGACTAAGGTTGCTAGAGAGCAAAGTAGCAGAGAGTTTCCATCCAAAAAGGATCCAGGCAACATGTCCTTACAGTAAACAGAAGAAAGCATTGCAATTCTGGGATCCTTAAGCATAAGGGGGAGTAGATGAGGCTGCTGGGAGCAGGCTGACAGCCCTGAGATGTTTTATACTGACAGAACACATCTGTGGAGCAGAGCTGCCAGGCTGTCGTGCAAACCCACTGGGGGACCATCTCACACTTCAAGCACATGCTGTCTGCATCTCTGGGTCTCCTCACACCTTCCTGGACGTGATTGCAGGCAGGGAAGCAGGTCAAACCATCAGCATTATTAATAGCAAATCTGACATCTGCGCTGGCCAGTGGAACAGCCCAGGCATTTGGTTTGTTTATTTTTCTTCTGCCTTTGGCACTTTTTCTCTCTACAGAAGGCACCCTGAGTGCGTTGCTAACACACTGCTTGGGGTAAGCACTAAATGAAACTCCCACTATTTTGAGGAACCCAGCTCAGGCATTTTTTAAGTGACTGCTGGTTTTTTTGTGATTCTTGGACAAATTGAAACTAAAACTTTGCTGATACACTGTTTTTGTCTGTTGTGCTGGTAGGCTGCTCTGTGTCTGCAAATCTCCACCATATCCAGATTCTGCTCTGACTTGGCCTAACTTGACACTCTGGACTAATTTCATTAATGTCAGTGGAGACATTTCCTCTTTATGCTGGCGCAGAGCTAGTTTGGACATGAGCCCCACTATACCTAGAGGAGAGCTGCAACTATCAAGATCTGTGCAAAAAGAGGTGAACTTGCTGGAGTGCAGAATGTGAGCCCATAACTGCTGGGGACTAGGGAGATGTGCTCTCCTTCCTCCAGCTTGCAAGTGGCTTTGCCCAGAGCAGGTTTTCAACTGGGAGCTGGTAATTTCACCAGGACTTGCTCTACAGCAGTAGGGAAATGGACCTTTGCATTGACCTTGGCCTGGTTGGAGATATCATCCAGAGGCACCTGCTCTCCTCCTTCCTCCTTCTACTTCCAAACCTACCTGTCAGCATCTTGGTGCCTGGCATCACAAGCTGCTTGCTTCATTTGCCTTAAAAACAATGGGACTCAGAATGTTAGACTTTTTGGGGCAATTAGAGTCTATTTTTAGCTGAACTGCTTTTGATAGCAGTTGAGTAGGTGTAGGTACAGTGTCCAGGGATGAGGTCTTGAGGGCTTGTGACTGCTGAGATGCTGAGCAGAGGTCTGATGAGTCCGGCAGCGGGGGTTCACTGGTCCCTCTGGGGGTGTTGCAGGGAGGGGACTGGGGTGGGTGTAGCTGGTGATATGTATAGGCAGCCAAAACTTGGTGTTGTAATGTCTGAGACACTCTGAGTTTGGAAAAGGCCTCGATGATATCACCCTGCAGAACTGTTAATAATGCAGGAAAGGAAATGTTCACAAGTCCTTTCCAGAGCTTTAAAGGAGAGGAATTAATACTCCTTCTTCCTATGCCCATCGCTTTGCTTGGAAATGTCTTTCTCTCACCACCAGGCATCAAAAGGGATGGTCCTTTCTCTTTTTTTTTTTTCTCCTTGCTGTTGCAATCTCCCTACCACATGTAGCAGTGAGTGCTGAGGGCAAAGAGTGTGAGAGCAGTGGCTCTTCTGCATGAGCTCCCTGTGAGGACACTGAACTTTGCATACCATCCTTCAGTTTTGCTTAATTCACTTCCAGAAGAGATAAACAAGCAATGGTGCTTTTAGTGCTGCCACAGAGTATGCAAAAAAAGAGATCTAGTTCTGCAGGAGCTCTCCCATGCTACTTCTCCTTTGTGGCTGCTCTGTCTCTGCAGTTCTCCGTACTCCACAGCAGCCCAACATGACCACCAGCCCTCGTCAGAGCCCCTTCCAAATCCTGCAATGGAGATCTGCTTGACTGCAAGGCATTCCTTGTTCGTTATGGATGCGGCCTGCTTAAGAAAGCATCTCTTTCCTGGAAGTAGGAAGTAATACCATGCAGAGATTGCTTAGTTGCTCTCAACTCTGCTTTTTTATGGTGATCCACCCACTGTCACAGGATCCTTGGGAGAGTGGGAAGGAGAAGTCCAAAGCTGGAGCCAGTTAATGTGAATTAAGTGAGCAATACTCCACATGGCACAAGGAGCGTGAAGAATGATGTCAACCAGTGACTGCATGAACTAGGCAGTTATCTTTGTGATTTTTCTCAACCAGAATGTGAAGAAGAGCTTCATGCAAGACTTACAGACTGACTGGACTGGTGTGTCATACTGAGAACAAGTGAGAATAAGGCCTGTTAATCTGCTTTGATGGGGGAGCTTTCTCTTGTAGCCAGCTGCTCACTGCCAATGCATGGAGTCTTGCTTCCCCCCTTCCCTAGTGCATGGGCTGGTCTTCCTTCCGCCATCTGTGATGGATGAGATCAGTGTGGAGCTCCCACCCTCCTGCTTGCAAAAGAGCTGAAGTCGTGGGTAATTTGAGAAAGGGGCAAAGCAGGTAACAACCGTGGCTTTCACAAAACTTCATGTCCTGGACTCACAGATTCCAGCATGGACACTTGCCTGCAGAGTGGCTGAAAAAGGGCTGATAATTTGTTTATGCTTGTGAGCAGCAATTTGTAGCAAGCATGGTCCTACCTTTATGAAAACCAAAAGATAAGAGAAGGAATTGATTTTCTAATAACTTTCACTAATTTTTGGAGTGTAGTCCCAAAGGACAGCAGGGGGGAGCAAGTCGAGCAGAGGATCTGTGTTGCATTATGGTTGTGAGAAAGGCCAGTGTGATTTTCCTCTTGGGGAGGGGAGTGGGAATCTCTCTTGAACAGTTTACCAAATATTGTGATCTGAATTGGAGGTAATTGGAGGTGTTGACAGACAGGGGAGATAGATTGAGCATAATGCTAACCAGTTTAGCCAAAGGATGACATAGGTGGGGGAAGCATTGCTGTCTCCAAACATCTGTGAGGAGATGGGGATTGCGTTAGCAAAGAAGAAAAATTAGACTGAGCATCAGGAAAGTACTTCCTAGAAGTGAACTGTGCCTCCCCAGGGAGGGGGTGGGAGTCCCATATCTGGCAAGATGGAAACAGCAGTAATAACAAATCTGATTACTTGCTATGTAATGATAACAAATAATGTAAAATGAGTCTTGATAAAGAGCTAGAGTTCTGTGATAGCAACCAAATGCACAAGCCAAGGGATGAGCAGGGTGGGACTTGGCGGGTGTCTGATGCTGACAAGGGTGCACCTGGAAGCTCTGACTTCCTTGAGCCACAAAGCCTGTATTTAGGCTTCTTTTCACTCCATACTTCAGAGCATACTTCAGTTCAATTCCTGGCCCTTTCTCTGAGGTTTTTCTTTTGAAGGAGAAGTCTGGTACAGCAGTGCAGCAGTACCCCTAATGCTGAGTTTGCTGGGTTTGTGCTTTATTTGCTGGCAGTGGAATCCCAGAGACCTGCCCCCACCAGCTTGATTCGTTCACATGCTATTTGGAGTGGAAGGATCTCCCAGCAAAGAACGCAGAAAGGCAAATGCATGTTTTAGTTGGGGGCTGTTCTGTGATATGAGCCAAGGGCTAGAGAAGGGTCTTAAGTAGACAATCACATCCAGGAGTGTGTGAAAATCATCTCCTCTGAGATGTGGCCAAGATCCTAGACACCCTGGCAAAGGGAGACCTGCCTACAGAGCAGGCAGAGCTGTAGATAAGAAGAGCAACTTGATCTATGGACCCAAGTGAGCCCCAGACACGTTACAGGGCCAAGCCCCCAGGTTCCTCTGCAGCTAGTTTCTTGGTAAGGGACTAGCAACAATCTCCTATTTGTGCCCTGTTCAAAAAGATGGGGTTAAGGCCAATGTTTTGGGGCTTTTGGTTTTGGTGATTGATGAGCCCTTGATTTGCTTTGATAACCCAGGAGCAAGGTGGCAGCATTTAATCTTTACAAACTTGAAGCCTTGGTTTTGTTTAGCATGGATTGCAGTGCCAGCCCTGGAGTGTTAAAATGTGAAAGGTGAACACCGTTTGCCTGTGCCCTTACCCACTGGTCTGCTGATGATTATGTCCTAAACAGTAATCATAAGATAAGAGGAAAATTATGACTGAGGGGGTGCTGGGAGAACTGTGCCACTCCTGTGCATCACCTGCCCCACGAGTGGAAGAGGAAATGGGTGACTCAGGGCCTGGGAGCACAGCTGTGGCACTTGCCTTACAGGGTCCTGGCTGTGAGTGGCTGAATGCTCTCCATGGGGGTCGGTCTCTGTCCACAACAAGCTTTGTGAGGGCTGAAGGAGAGGAGATTCCAGCCCTGCCTTACAGTAGCCCCACAGCACCAAAATGTCACACCAGAGGCACCTGACTGTGGAAATGTGAGACACGGGCAGACGTGGAAGAAAGACAAGAAAAGGGGCCAGTGGTTGAAGACACTTTTTATCCTGAAACACATTCATTGGACTACATCCACAGCTGCACAAGGAGTCCTCTCACAGTCTGTAGGAAAGCAGGCACAAAGGGAAAATAAACTGTAAGAATGAGGCACCTCAACAACCAGATCAGCAAGGCTGTTGTCCACAGTTATCCCAAAATAGGCTGTGTCATTTCAGAGACACTTCCACTCCCCCTAGTCCTGCTGCCTTCATCCATGAACAGACCCCCAGCAGGCTCCTGCCAGGTACTTGTTAAACTGCCATGTGGAGCTTGGGGGATGCAGAGGGGAAAGGGTGAGGAGTGGGTGCTGGCTTGGATGTGGTGGCCAGCCTGGGCAGGAGGAGCATAACATGCTTGCTTGGAGATTCACCTAAAAGCTCAGAGGCTCCCTGCTTCCCTGGGATCGTATGAGATGGCTACAAACCATTGCTTCTAAGAGTGCTTCCAACTTGCCCTGATGTACAAACCATACCTTTTCTTCCTCCATGGCCTTTCCTCAGCTAAGGGCTCTCTTCCTCTTTTTTGTGCTGTGCAGGGTTCAGCTCCCTGAGTCCTTGAGGGTGAAATGATGGAAGTAGTACCCAATGCTCTCATGTCTGTTTTCCATCATAAGAACCCATATGGCTTATCCAGAGCCAGCTCAGTATGTGGAAATGAATCAAGAGGAGCAGTCCATCATGGAACAGAGCCAGCCTCCAATGGCACCATACCTCCAGTGCAAAATTGGTGGTCAACTTTTCTCCCAGATGCAACAGAGAGGTAAGGGAGCCCCAGCTGGAAGCATTCACACCGTGTGCAATGTGAAAGGAACCTCAGAGTCGTATGAAATCCATTAGCAATGTCACCTGTCACTTTTGTCTGGCTTGTGGATGGCCTGGCTGAGAGCTGACCAGTTGTCCCACCAGCTTCAGCTCTTTTTTGTGACTAAACCAAGTTACAAAAAAGAGCTTTTTGGGTGTCTAAACCAAGCAAGCCCTGAGCTCACCTGTACTGGAAGGGCTCCCATGTCTGGCTGCTGAGCTGGTTCGACACTGCTCAGGAATGTCCCACAGTGGGAGCCCAAACTGATCTTGTCACAAGAAGAGGAACCACCACAGCCAGCACAGCCAGCCTGGCTTTGCAGCCTGCTGAGGGCAAGCAGTGGGGGGAATGATCATCCCTCCACCCTCCTCCAACTCTGCTGCTAGAGCCTGGCCTGATTTGAAGGCTGGATACTAAAATGTCTAAGGAATGAATGGAGAGTCCCATGAGGCCAATACTGGCAATGATCTGGAGTGCAAATTTCCCTCATTCCCTCCCTAAAGCAGACCTGCCCTGGGCGCCATGAGGGCCATGGAGAAGTTAACTCTGCAGCTGGGGAGACATCTGCGATTTGGCGGGGATAGGTTCTTTCCACAGAGGCTGCTAATTCTGCATGACCTAATCTGGGTTTGCTGCTTCTCTGTGCTGTGAGTCACAGTGCGCACGGTCCTTTGGTCACCGTGGCAGGCTGCAGGACTTCACAGTGTCCTTTTGCTCTTCCTACAGAGGATGACTGTCTTTGACTTGGCTGCCATATGCTGTTTGATGCTTTCCATTTATGTCTAATACGATCACCACAATCTGCAGCAACAGTAGGTTGTCATACTAAGATCTTCTCTGCAACAAGCAATATATTAGCTGGTCAGGAGTCGCACTGGTCCAGAACAAAGTCTGTATGAAAAATTCCCCAAAGAAGCCATTGATAACTCTTAGGAGTTGAAGACCTTAGCGTGGCTGTCTTGTGAAGGTAAAGCTTTACAGAGCTGGGTGGAGGGGAAAAAACCCTTGGTATAAAAATAAAGCAGAAGTCAATTATTTATTGCAAGGTGAGCACTGTCTTCCTCATCAGCCTGCCCTGCACCCATGGGAGAGCTGATACCATCAGTAAATCCAGCCTCTTGACCGGAGGACTGTCTGTCCTACCCTGCGCTTACTGGGACAGCTGAACCCTGAGACTGTGCAGATTCTCAGGCTGCAAGCACTGGGACGTGGGTACTAGATTAGCTCTTTTTATTTCCTTTCATTTAGCAGGATCCTGCAGAGCTGGGTAGCTGCCAGTCAGTCTGTCAAGACGTGAACTATTTTGGGAATTTTTATGATGGAACAATATTTTTTTGGTAAACAAACGGAAAGCTGTTAAACAGGGACCTTCACCTCACAGCTCCCGGTTCAGCTCCCTCACTGCTGCGATGCCACAGTGACTGTACTGTCCACTCTGCAGAGCTGCCTTCATGGCTCCAGCAGGGGCAAAACAAATAGCAGCTCTTTTTTTTTTGCCTTTTCACTAACTCCTTAACAAAAAAAAATAGCCAAAGAAAGAGAGAAAGAAGAAAAAGAGTAATCTTGGTTTAAGCAGCAGAAACAGTTTCTTGGTGGACTTAACTCCTCACACACCTGAGGGCAAGCTGTATATTGTCTCTGTGTGTCATGTTATCTGCCTGTGTAGCATCTAGCCATATCCCAGGCTGGATTTCTTCAAGTCTACTGATGGCATATGAATCCAACAAGCAGTGACTGTGTACAAAAGGAAGACTTCCTTTTTCACAATATCTGTTAATAGGAAGTCCTGATAGAGTCATAGAGTGCACAGAGGAAGATGTTTGTCTGGAAGAATTGAGCAGGGAAAGAAAGGGCAGAAACATTTCCTACTCTAAAATGGATGTAGTGTGTTGCTCAGGGGAAAAACCCATAAGGGGCCAGTGAGTCCTTCTTGCTGCCATAGGCTAAAATTAGTTTCATTGTTCCTATGTATTGGTGACAGTGGAGAATCTAGTCTCACATGGGATATATCCAGCCCAACCTTGAGGGAACTGATTGATGGCTGTCAATTGGAATGAGCCAAGCCACTTGTCTGCTCCACACGTTTTGTCCACGTCACGAAGGCGGTTTGTGGTTTTCCTTGGTTCCTGGAAAGTCCAGTCCAGCTTGTACAACAGTGCTGGCTCACACAGTCCCTACTGGCAACCCATTCAGTCCAGAGCATGCAGATCACTGAAGAATCTCAAGGGATGCCATTCTTCTTCTCTCTCTGCCCCTTGTTCCACTCAGACTTATCAAGGAGTTGTAGTTTGCCCCACTGACAACTCGCACAATGGGTTCTTCTGCTTACACCACCCTGATTCTGCCTTGGCATCTCTCCTGTAACTCATTAACTGTTCTCACTCTGAGACTCTGCTACTAATGGTTTTTTTGGAGGAGCCTTCAGTAAAGTTGCCTGTGAGCAAGTGCACCTTCTCCCTGGCCAGCTGTCTTCCCTTCTCTGTGGGCAGTTGCAACCCCTGCACTTTCCTCTCTCATCCTCCAGTTTCTAGGGTTTTTTGTTTGCTTTTGCAGCCTCAGCAGGTTAGCTCTGGCACCTCTGTCCCTTACGCTTCTCCATGTCACTCTGAGGCTTCCTCAGAGGATTCTTCCCGTGTCCATGAACGCATGAACCTCTTCTCACCTATAGGTCTTCAGCACCCTCCCAGGGCAGCTTCCCCAATCTGCTGTTCCTGCTCTTCCTGCCCTCTGCACAATGGCTTCCTTGGCTCTGTGGTTTGCTCTCTGCTCTGTAGGAGCAGAATTCACCTGGCCTCACTATGAGAGTGCCTGTGCTGTACATCAGGACTGAGAGTCCCAGGACTGCTGGGAGCACACAGGCTGAACACCTTGGGAACTGCAGCAGTGGTGCAGTGGGAGAGATGCACACCAGTCCTCAAGCTCCTGGCATTTAAGGCACCACCACTCAGCAGCTGAATGTACAGAGACCAATCTAGTTGGTCTTTTGGATCCCAAGTCTGTATTTTAAACAGATACCTACGCTGTCAGGAGCCCTGCAGCTCATATGTCCTGTGACTACAGGTTCTGCTGTCTGTTATTGGAATCTCACTCCTATTTCCTTTTGGTTTGGCTTCTCTCTCTTTACCCATGAGCATCCCCTCTCTTCATTGCACCCCACATTTAGCCCAATGATTTGAACTGAAGTGTGCTTAGTTAGTCCATCTGCCCCACAGAGAAGATACTTCATCATCAGTAAATAGCTCAGCTCTCTTCCTTTTGATCTCTTCTCTTGAAATGGTTGTGCTCTTCTGCAGGGCCTTATCTCTTTAGCATTCAATGGCTTCCCTAAATCGGTCTTGCTTATGTGTATTGCTCCTGTTCCTCCTGCTCAGCCTCATTCCTCCCCTAAAGAAGGCTTATCTTTCTGCTGCAGTTTTATTCCTCCAGCTTTTCTCCATCTCAGTCTCCCCAGGTTCAGGTGCACTTTGTTTTCTATGTGAGCCAGGGAGCTATGCTCCAGAAGGGTCACCACATGGGAGAGGGGACAATCTTACAAGTCATGCAAATATAATGTGTTTTGCTTATGTTTACCTTGTGCCTCTCTGGGCCTTAGCCTATTGTTGTGCAGCTCTGTCTTCTTTGTGTCAGACCATCAGAGCCAGCTTTATGATGCCCTGCTTGGGTCTGAGCACGTGTCACGTGGAGGTGCAGTCAAACACATGGGTTTGTCCCAGCAGTGCCTCTACTTTGACTTGTAGCTCTAGACTCTGGGCACCAGAAGGACCCTCTGCATCTGTTTTTTATGGCTGTTTTTTCAGTCAGGTTGTAGATAAATACACCTACAAAGCTGGAGGGCAACCTAGCCCGTCTGTGGTTGTGGCAACACCCAACTGTACTACCTGGTCAGGGTGCCTTGTACTTGGGAGGAGCAGGGAGGAGGTTTCAAATGGTGACACTGGCAAAAACAGCACCCTGGGCAAGAGCTCAGAGTCCTGCCTCATCTTCTCTTGGTTCACCTATGCCTCCGTGAAGGATGTTCTTTGTCTCGGCTTCCAACCTGCAGGCATCTCCTGGTCCTCTGTTGTTTATGATACTGCAATTTGTTGCCTTGGAAATAAGTGCTGGTTTATCCCAAACAGAGCCTACAGTTTCACAGCACAATCAAGCAAGAGGAGCAGATGGTTACCCCATCTCTTCTGTTGTGTTTCCCATTATCCTCATCCACAGTTGGATGACAGGAATCTATGATTCAGTGCAAGTATCTGTGGCCCGGCTGCATCTACCCGTGTAAGCTGGGGAGCCATGTTTCTGCTGGGATATGACATGCCTTTGTGTCTAGCATCACTGTTTTGGCTTCTTGCAAATGGAACTTGACCAAAAAACAAAAAAACCCCAAACTTCTTGCTGACTTCAGTGGTATCTAGGAGCAGGGTGCAGAAGGAAGGTTCAATACCTGCAGTTTGTTTCCCAGGGCTTTGTAGTATCTATCCTTAAGCTTTCAGCCCTCTGCAACCTCATTTTACCGTTTTACATGTTGAACTTTGGACAATATACACCTTGTGCTCTCTGTAGACACCAGCATTCTCCTTTCCTGCGGCTCTCCTGGGCTGAAGCTCAGCTGCAGTTTGGCAGCAGCAGTGCTAGGTAGGACTTTGGGAACTGGGTGGGGGCTAGGCCTGCATGCAAATGCCTTTGCTTGGAAGCAGTTTTCAAAAGAGTTGTTGGTCCAGAGACACAGTGGTGTCATGGCTCTGATACTCACTTAGAGAATGGAAGAGATGTGGGGACTCTACAGGGCTGAGGAACCTTCAGGATCTGAAATGGCTGGGGGAATCAACACTTCCAAGCCCAAGATTAATTGCTTTGCAAACAGTTATGCTTTCATTCCTCAGCATGATTCTTTGTGATTCAATCTGATTTGTTTGAACTCTGTTCTGAGGCTTATGTCCTGTTGAGCACTTTGCTGTATGAGTGCTGTCTTTCCTTGCCTGAGCAAATTTAGAATGGATATTAGCAGAATATTTTTTCATTTCAAAGTAGTAGGAACCTTGAGCAGCTTTCTAGTGAGAACAGAGAGACCAAAATTCCAATTTCAAGATTGAGCCTGGTTAGTGTATGAAGGGAATTATATAACTAAAGCTGTTAGTGCTTGTGGCTGGATTTAGTCTCTTCTGGTCTCTTCTAGTTCTACCTTTCTGGGAGCCAGCTATGTTTAAAATTCGTTTGAAGAAGGGAATATTATCCTCAATGTTCAAATGTTCTGCATTAAAAATGGAAGATGGAGCAGAGGAGATTGAAAACTGGTTCTTGCCTAGCAGCAGGCAGGCTGCAGAGCCAGGGCAAGAAAGAAGGTTGGATTGTGGAAAGAAACAAAATTGCTCTAGTTCAGTGTGGAGATGTGGCATGGGGAGGGCAAGGCCGAGCCCTGGGTAGGGCAGTAGTGAGTGCTGAGGCAAAGAAGAAGGGCCAAGTGCAGCACTGGGGTAGGGGGTGCAGGGCCATGAGATATGGGAGGACGAGAAAGGAAGAGAGTTGCTGTTCCTGCACATGCCATATCTGGCTCTTTTGCTTATCACTGAACTTACCCTTTCTGCAATGAGTAACTGACTAAGGCTCCTTGTGCTGCTCCATTAATCTGTGGCTTTCCATTAACAGGCAGGTGCTTGTACCCAGGGGACCACCATGCTGACTGCCAGAGATTCCTGGCACCGGCTACTACAGAGTTAAGCAGCCAGGCTGGAGTGTGCAAACAAACACTGAGACCTGTACTAACAGCCCTGCTTTGTGTTAGTGGGAAGCACAGGCTCCAACTTCTTCCGATTTCTCACCTGTCCAGACTGGTACAGAAAGAAAATGCCTCTTGGAGTTTCAGAGAAAACCACACCTATTTACAGTGGATTCCCCAGGGCCCTCCTGTGGGGTATTAACCCTTCAGCCCCAGGCCCACAGTCTCCCTTTGGTAGGAAGAATTCCCCACCATCTGCCGTTCTCCCTCCACTGCAGAGATTTCTCCTGCTTGTGGCCCAGGGCATTGGCCCATCCACTCCCTAGAGCAAGTCCCTGCTTTCTCTCTTCATCTGTCCAGTTATCTTTGTCCTTTGCATAGCTGTGTGCTGGGGCTCTTTCTGCGTGAGCTGGGATTCCTGACCCAGCTCCTTTCCCCAGGAAGCAGAGCTTGCTCTGCTGTGTTTGGGTTGGACCTGTGATCATGTCTCTGTGTTTGTCTCAAACCCCACCAAGTTTCCCTGAGATACCAGCTCATCCCTCCCCTTGAAATATCCATGCTTTCTTCAGACTTCTTCCTGGTCTCACTGTTTGCTTTCCCTCCTTTCCCTGGTTTCTGAGTTTTCTCGGAAGGAATCCCGTGCTCTGGCCTCCTCAGGCTGGAGTGTTGTGTTGTTGTTTTTCCTTTCGTCGCTATGGGCAGGGATTTTGAATACTGAGCCAAGGAGAGGGAGGGAAGAAGAGAAGCAGTGAAAGAAGGAGGGAGTACAAGGGGAGGGATGAAGAAAGCCAGAAAAGTGAGAAAGTAAAGTGTTCAGAGAGCAGGGTAAGGAAGAGATGGTGGAGAAATGAAATGGGGAAGGAGGATAGAGGGCATTGTGTAGAGAAAGAGTGTTGGATAAATATCAAGGAGAGCTTCTGCATTGGTTCTTTTATTAATAATACTATTGCTGCAGACAACAATATCCAGAGGAAGGCAAAGAGCCTCCACCTCTCCCTGCCCCCGACCTTTCCAGGATACAAGGCATGAGAGGTTATTCCAGGCAAAGAGATCCTTCAGAAAATGACATTTAAGCCTAAAGCAGCTGGTAGGTGCATAGGCTGCAGGTGGGAATATGTAAGATGGGGATCTGGCAGGTAAGGAGAGAATGTGAAGCACAAAGACACAGAAAAAATTGTAGGACCTTCATTCAGCCTATTGAAAGTAGGAAGCCTGGGAGAGGACTGACATGTTTTGGGAACAGGGAAGAAAGTAGAGTGGCTAACAAAGCTTGAGGCACTGCAGAGAAGTTAAGTAAATCCTATACAAAAAAAAAAAAAAAGAGACAAATGCCCCTAATAGTGCATCTCAGTTGCTACAGAGAAGGCACCCTCAGGCAGTGAGAGCTTCTAAAAGCAAGGCTGGTGTCTTAAAAAACAACAGTCCCCAGGACTGGGCACCAGCACCTGAGGAGTAGAGTGTTAGAGAGTGACAGCTGTGTGCAGCAGTAGGGGAGGGCAGACAGAGCCAAGGAATTGCAGACATAGGTCTTATTTCTATCTCAAGTAAATTGTTGGATGCTCATTATGGATCTGCAGGCCCCCACCCATCTGATTGGCTACATTGCAGCAAGAAATTTACAGTTCACTTTCTCTGCAAAGCAAAATCATATTCCTGGAGCTGTTAGAATTTCTGGAGTGTTTCCTGCTGTAGGAAATAACATCAGGACATGCATTTTCAAAAAGCTAGAAGCACTGTCTTTCACAGGAACTTCTTGATGAGGCTAAGTGGCCACAAGGTGATTTGTGCTGGCACTGCTGAAATACTGCAAAGAAGTAGAAACTGTAGGCCCTGAAGGCTCAGAGCAGTCCTTCTCTGGGAGCCATGCAGGGGTGGCTTTATAGTAGAATGGAAATTAATTCAGACAATACTGAGTCTGGGATAGACCTTCAGTTAGAATACTCTATGTTTCTCATCACTCATACTGGGGAAAATAGGGGAAATACAGGCAGATAAAGAAAGTTACTAAAAAGATGAAACAACTTCCACATGAGCAGGGATTGCAAGGAATGCAGCATGTCAGTTTACAGAGAAGATACATGGGGAAGGGATATGAATTAGAAAGAACTACAACTTTTTTGGGAAATACTATGTATTTCAAAGTTAAGCCAATAGCTAACTGACAAAGATAAGAAGGAAATTCCTTTCTGAAGAGGTTATTACACAACTGTCCAACATAAAGATTATTTAACTTAAGGATCTGGCACTGTCAGAGACAAGTTCTTGCACAGCATTTGCCAGCCCTGGTATCTAATCGGTCCCATTTGTATAAACAAGCAGTGTGGGGATCAATCAGCCCATCAGCCTGTGACCACTAGGGTCTGACTACTGTGGTGGTGATCACTCAGACCTTAGCACTGCCACCAGCCCAGACACAGCTGCTTTCCCCCAGTGACTTAGGGGCAATTTACCATCCTTTCACTCCTACTGCTTGTGTGATTTTTCTCTTTGCTTCCCAGCCCAATTCTGCAAAATTACTGAAAGTAATTTTTTTTAAAGAAAAATCAGACTGGAAATGAGTTAGGGTTGCATGAAGGGAACAGTCAAATGGGAACTGAGTTGTGGCCACAGGGGATGGTGTGACTTTTAGCCAGAGGTGGCCAAATGGCATCTATGTCTTTACTTGTATCACCACCATTCTCTCCATCAGGATGAAGCTCTTTCTTGCTGCAGATAGGTATTGTACTCTGGCTTACAGGAGTTTGAATTTGCAAGT
This sequence comes from Climacteris rufus, assembly GCA_013398175.1. Classification (NCBI taxonomy): domain Eukaryota; kingdom Metazoa; phylum Chordata; class Aves; order Passeriformes; family Climacteridae; genus Climacteris; species Climacteris rufus. The sequence continues at coordinate 276,698 of VZRZ01008810.1, read as the reverse complement.
CCTAGGTCACATCCTTCAATGAATGGTTTTCAGAACTGTCGATCAGGATTGCATACTAATACTGAAGACAAAGATCAGGAAAAAGGGAAGCAGATTCATGAGGATTTGGGTGATTAAAGTGGATGGGTAACAGATGAAAAACATTGTTTCATGTAGCAAATGTCAGATGGCAAGTTTGGGAGCAAGGAGCAGATCTGAGGAACCCTAGTTAGGCAGAGCCACAGCACAGCTTTCTCAGCCTCAGTGGTTGGGATGGGATCATTAACCCTGTCAGCCTGCACGGAGAGGCAATGCCAGAGAGAATTTTACGTGTAGGACATCAGCGTGGCTTTATATCTGCCAGGCATGTCCCGTGCACATGTTGTTGTGCTAGTCAGCCCTGAAGAGAAAGGAGGTGGACTGAGGTGGCTTAACATCCTCATTAGACTTAGAAAACTGATTAATTTCAATCACATAAAACTGTGCTTGGACATGCAACAGAGGTGTTTCGGTCTAGTGGTTCATTGGCTTTCTTGGCCAAGAATGTCCCAGGGAAGTCTCATCTCCACTAACAGTGGCATCAGGAGGGTGCAGAGGGCAAGCAAAGGACTCTCATTGCTGGGGTCTTAAATATGTGCATTTGTACAGGGCACATTAAGTGTTGAGGACCCTCAGGAGCCTTGTCTGTGATGTAGCTCCTGTCGCTGTGCCATGGACAGGGCTGTGACAGCAAGAGAAACCTGACAGGAGGGACCAGCACTGACTCTGCCTCCCCTGCCCACCTTCAGAAGACAAGGGCCTGCCCCAGGGCACCATCCATTCCTGCTGTGAGAAGGGCCACCGGACAATGCAGAAGAGAGGGGTGAAAAGAACAAGAGTGGCTGCATTGTGTGCAGAGTGCTGTCTTGTGGTGTCCTGGCCTAGGCCTGAACCCAGCCGATGAGCTGCACAGTTCATCCGTGTGGAGAAGGCAGAGGAATGCATGCTGGCAGGCAAAAAGCAAAGACTTTTCCCAAGGACTGAGAGCAACTCCTTTGCAGTCAAACTTCTGTGCTGGTGCAGCTCTGTTTTGCTCTAGAGTTCTCTCTGTTCCTGATAACTTTCTGGCCCCATGTTGTGTTGCAGGGGCTGTTTTTCCACATCCATGAGCCTTCACCTTCCACACACTTTATTTTGGACACAAATATGCAAATCATCCTTTTCATCTGAAGAGAAAGTCATCTGCCAAGCAGCAAGGTACTGACAGCTTTTTATGTTCTGTGCAGTGGAACTTTTGCTTTTTTTTAACAGCTCCTGTCTCCATTGCAAAAGCTGCCATTCACATTTGATTAATTTATCTTTGTCAGCACGTTTCCACAGCAGTGGCAAGACTGACCAGCTCTGGTAGGGCCAGACGTGTTTATCCACGTCGTTTGGCAAGCAGCCTGTTGTTGGTGACTTTGCTGTTCACTTTTACCCACTGAAGCCACAAATTCTCAATGAATTGTTACGCCTTTTCTAGCCAAAATGAAACTCTCTGAAAAGTAAACATATTTGGTGTTTACATGAGGCAAACCCCATCTTGGGAAAAGAGCAGTTCAAGCACAGGCGGCTGCAAAAGCAAGGAAAATTCCCCTGTGAGACAAGAGTTCCCAAGTCAAGAAAGAATGATGCAAGTTTGTCCCTTTAAACATGTGCGTAAGCACTGTCCCAAACAAGGATTGTTTCCCTGGAACTAGCTCTTCAATAGTTAAGTTAAATAAGTCCCAATTAGGACTAACTTGGATTATTTTGATAATGGAGGCTCAGCTGCCCCCAGGACCTGCAGTGGGGAAGCAGGGAAGGAAAGAAATTGTAGGCTGAAGGGCTTTCCTCCCTACTTCCCAACCTTCTTCTGCACAGTCTTGAAATCAGTGCACTGCAAACATGCTGCAAGTGCAGGTCATATATAGACTGGTGGATGTTGGATTTCTGCTCCCATCCTGTGGGGACTGACTGGGAGGGAAGGGCCCAGTACTGAAGGCTGGGACAGTAGATGTCTATGTTGCAATGAGATCTCCCAGCTCTGCCCGCTAGAGAAAGGGAAATGAAAAAGGGAAAAACAGTGGAAGACAGAGCAGGGAGATCTCTCTTTCTTCCAGCCCCCAGCAGAGAAGGGGAAATGGCACTTTCCCATCTTCCCCAGGGTAAGGAAGGGCTGCAGGAGGAACCACATGCTGGACTGGACCTTGCTCAACCAGGTCATCAGTCTCTTCTGAAATCCCCCTGGTTTGCCCTCTTCCCTTCCCTCAGGATGCAGCAGTTGTGAGGAAGCTGCCATGCCCTGAAGGCAGCTTCTCTGATTTGCTAGAGAGAGATATTGTCTGTGAACCACATTGGGATACCTGCAGCTTAAGGCACTAGAAAAGTCTGTCCTATCTGATGTAGAAAGGTGAAGGAATGCATATGGGAAAATTTATATCTCAGTTCACATTTCTCCTTTCTCCCCAAGATGAGGTGCCAAGATTAAAAAAATATTGGGGTTGTATGCAAAAGTGTATGAGAAGTGTGCTGCTCTCTGAAAACAAAACAAACAGAACAACAGCATGAGAAAGGTAGGAATGAAGATACCTGTGCAATGTCATGCCAAGTCAGGTTGCTACCTATTTCTGTAGTGCAACTTTGGCACATTATATCCTATATAGAACGCAGTGTTTCTGGTCCCGTTCCTGCTCAGTCCCAGCTCTCCCCAACTGAATGCTCTTTCTCTTGCTGAGATACAGATGAAGAGGATAAGGCTGGAAGTGCTGATGGCGAGACCTTGTGGATAACGAATAGTATAAATCCTCAGCTGTGAAAGGAAATGAAATTGATGAATGCTGAAAAGAAAAAGTGACTGACAAGCAGAGGTAAGGAAGACAAGGTAGGGTGGACGGTGCCTCTCTGTGCAGCTGGGTGGGTCAGAGAGGTGGCACTGTCGCTTAGTGGGTACTGCTGCTCAGCCTGGTTTTGCTAATTACTCTTAGGATTTTTTCTTTCCAAAGAAAAGGGAGAATTTCTGTCCTGAAATGCTTTAGGAACAACAGCCCTGGAGCATCGAGTACCTATGGCAGGTCCTGCATGGTCCTCCAGTTGTGAAAAGCTTTGCTTCCCAGAAAAGTTTGGCACATGAAAGTGGGAAGAGGCCAATGAGAGAAAGAGGAAGGAGACAAATCCACACAAATCAGGTATCAGGAAGGCCCCAGTCTGTCACCTGCTCCACTGTCCCCATCTGACATCAAGGTGGTAGAGCACTGGGCACCATGAATGCGCCTGTGCCTCAGGCAGTGTCGCTCCCAGATGTCCCAGTGATGATAAGGGAAGAAAACAAAGCAGCTGGGCAGAGGAGCCTTAAACCCCTCTGCTTCCTCCTGGTTACTCTCCATGCTAGTCAAAGGGCTGGTGGAGCTGGAGCTGACGACCCTTGACCCTTGTATGAGGGAGACAGCATTGTTTGGGGCGTGAGCAGGCCAGGCTGGGGTGGGATGAGATGAGAAGGATCTTGCCTCTCATGAGCCAGTGGGGTGACCCTGCAAGCCTCCTTGCCCCTGTGCCTTTGCTGCCCTGGGTGAGGTGTGCTTGCTGCTGGGAAGCCCTGGATACGCTCTCTGGTCCTTTGCCTCCTTCTTCCCAGGCGCAGGACTGAGGAGCCGGAGCTCCGCACAAAGTGGGCTGGCTCGGGCACGGCTGTGGCGGCACCGGGCCGCGTCATCGGGGCTGCTCGGGACCGGCTCCTGTCGTGCGCCGAGGGACGCGATGGGATGCGGAGCGGGGCAGAGAGTGTGTGAAGGGGCGCAAATAGGAGCGCGGGGAAGGCGCGCACCCGGTCGGAAGGTGCGAGGTCCCGGGCGCTGTGGTGCGGAGGGGTCAAGGAGTGCCGGAGCGTGCCGGGGATGCCGGCTGCCAGGGCACAGGGGTGCCGAGGGGTGGCGGGTGCGGAGTCCCGGGGTGCAGGATGCGGAGATGCCGGGCCGTGAGGTGCGGGATGCCGCGCCGTGGGGTGCGGGATGCTGGATGCCGAGGTGCGGGATGTCGGGGTGCCCCGGCTGGTCCCACCCCTGCGCGGCGCTCCCCGCCCCGCGGCCCCGCTCCCCCGCCCTCCCTGACGTGTGGCGCTGGCAGCCCGGCCGGTTCCGCATTCC
>VZRZ01008810.1:241601-271967 GCA_013398175.1 Climacteris rufus | reverse complement strand
GCTGCCTCCGCTTCACCTGCCGGCCGGGCGCGCAGGTGAGGGGCGCGCACTCCCTGCGGCCGCCGGCCCGCGCCGGGCGGGCTGCTTGTCGCCAGCCGCGGCTCCAGCCCGGGAGGCCCGGGGAAGGAAGGGGGCCCGGGAGGTGCCCCCACCGCGCGGTCCCAAGTCCGCTTTAGCAGTCAGGCATGGAGTTGAATGGAAGTTGCATTCTTTTGCACGCTCTGCTCCAGGAGGCACTTTTCTTTTTTTCCATGGAAGGGAAATAGGTTTGAGAGCAAATTGGGGGAAAGAGAGAAATACCAAGGGAGCAAAAGCCACATTATGTTTCCATTTTCCTTTAATGAAGGCCCTGTGGAGGTGTATTTGAAAACACAGGGTCTCCTATGCCTTCAAGGAGGGTGAGAACACTGTGCTGGCTGGTTCCAGGGCCATATGCAGCGTATGGTGGCCAATGAAACGGGGCCTGGCTCGTTCTCTTGCTTGTCTTGGCAGCCTGCTCCATGGCTTGCATTACCAGCCCTGGAACACAACCACTGCCAAACTGTGAATGTGTGCGCGTGTGTGTGTGTGTTTGGACTCCGAGAGCTCAGCAGAAACAAATGCGTCTGCAGCTCAGACCAGGATTTTTTAGCTAGTTTTGAGAAAACTTGCATAAAACATTCTATCTGGAGGTTCTTGACAGAGTCTGCACTGGGAATTTGTTGGTGAATGCTTGTGTGAGGCATCTGGAAATGCCGGTCTTTGGAGTTCAGATTCTTAGTACGAGTTCTAGTGATTTAAGAAAGCAAAAACCTGCCCATCTGGGGGATGCGTGTGTGCATGCAGGAGCTGCCTTCCAGACAGTTCCTGTGTCATGGAGCGGTTGGTTGTCTCTGGGGTCTGGAGTATTAGCAAAATCTGAGTTAGTGTGCAGGTTATTGCCTCTGCCTCCTTGTTGAGACACCTATGGATGCTTTTACTGCATCTTCATAGTTGAGCATTTCCCTCCTTACAGGATGCACAGGTCTCTGTGCTACATTCCTTGCTGAGGAAGAGTAAATACTCCCTCGCACCTCTTGCCCTCTCCATCTGAACAGTGTGTCCAACTGCTCAAGTAGCACTGAGCATCTGCTCTGTGGTCTTCTTTCCTGTGCTGGTGTTTGCTACTTCAGCTGCATTGCCTGGCCAGGTACTTGGCAGTGTCTTGAGTGTGGAACTGTTAAGAGGCTCTTTTCACTGCAGTGGCTGTTCATGGTGGGCCTGGCCCCAAGAACAAGGGAGGCAGAGCCATGGTGAGTGGCACGGACCCCTTGCCAGCCCAGCATGTGTGTCCTGCAGTGCCAGTGCAGCAAGAAGGGGGCACTGCAGACCTGATGCCATCTGTCTTTGGCTGCATTTCTCAGTTGCTTGGACTGTCCAGAGTATCAGTCCAAACATTGCAGGCTATTTTAACATGCAGCCAGGGAGCAGAAGGCCCATGTGGGCCTCTCAGCTGAGCAGGGCTGAGTTGCAAACTAGCCAGTGGTGGTCTTTATATGGATTAGAGGTCTTTGTGGATGACCCTGGTATTCAGGACATAATTTCAAGGAGTTTGTAGGGGCCGGGGGGGGCTCTCATCTCTGAGGCCATCCTTGGCCCCTGAGGGCAGAGCTTTGTGCTGGAGCAGGATTGTCTTCTTGAAGAAGATTCTAGCCCTGACCACATGTGGTTATGGAAGGTCCTGGGGAATTTCAACAAGCCAGCTGTTAGGCTGCAGCTCAGACACTGAAGTTGTTTCAGACCGGGCTATTCCTTCCTTCTCAAATCCCTTTGAGCTGCTTCAGGTACAAATAGGATAGCTTTAACCTTCCTGCTCTGTACTGCTGTCCAGTGGGTGGTGCAGCCACAAATAATTAACTGCCACAAATAATTAATTAATAATACTGTGTTAATTAATGGCATTTTTTTGCAGTTACAGCAATTAACTGTTGCAGTAGAGGAGTCTTGCTATGGTAGGTACTGTACAAAACCCTGCTGTCACAGATTGCTTACAAGTCAGGCGCTGCATTGCAGTGGTGGGAGCAGCTAAACTAGAGCTTTCTACTACCCTGTGAAGGTATGGAGCAAAATGCTCAGGCAGAAAGGACTGTGAGCTGACTGCTTTGCCAGTGGCAAATGGGGGTTATTTCTTAAGCTGAGGACTGGAGAACCAGTATCCCCTTTCCTCATAAGAGGGATAAGAAGTCAAAGCATTAGACAGGCACGTGTGGAGGCCTAATGGTGGGACTCAGTTGGATGAGGGGCTCCAAAATGTCATTTCTGCCAAGGAGATGCTGTCTGCTCTGGGCTGCCTCGTGTGCACAGTGTAGGAAGCTGTGAGCTTCCCTGATGGAGGAGGGATGGCAGCAGGGCTCTCTGCATTCCTGTTTTTAGAAAGCTTTTCACAGCCTTCTGTCTGTGAATGACTCGGACGTTCCTCCTGCCAGCTACATGTGCAGGACTGAGCCAGAATGTTCCCACTCATGAAATAGGTTTAGAATTCCATCTCCTGAGGAACAGTTCTCCACAGCTCCTTCCTCTGTTTAGTACTGTGGCCCCCTGCTCCACTCTACGAACTGGGGGTGGGAGGTTACATGTATGGGTGTTCACAAACCCTGCAACTCTTCTCCCACCACATGGACTTACCTGTGGGAGGAACAGAACAGCAAGAATGGCAGCTTGGAGTGTCTGTGGGAAGGGCACACATCATCTTTGGACCTGCAAACCCAGAACCTGTTTGTAAGAGCTGTCTCTCCTTCTTGGGATGGAAACAGAGTGTAGAGGTACTGCAGTGAGTAGGGAGGTACTGCAATGTCTGGCATTCTAAGGTGGCATGCTTCACCTCAGTGCACTTGGTAGGCCATGCTGTGGTCATGCCTTTAACTGGTCTTTGAATAAAGAGGAATTTCCACAATGCCATAAAACACTGACTAATGTTAGGTCCTTGGTAAAGAAAGAGCACGCACATTTTTATCTTAGTGGGTTCAGCCACTGATTGAATGAATGAATGAATACACAGTGGCTGTTGTTAAAGTCCTTGTTTACCAGCACTACTGCATGAGTGTCTGAAAAGACTGGTTACCCCCAAAGGGCTTGTCTGCTGCTGTGTTCTGATGGTTGGCAAATAACTTTGACACTGATCACTGTGGCCCTTGGCAGTGGCACTGCAAGTTTCTGCTTTTAGCAGTGCCGAGCAGAAGAAGCTAGATAGAAGATGAGATGACCTGCTGTAAGGTGCTACTCAAAACTAGATATATCTAGAGCAGATAGCAGTTGTGTGGGAATGGGAGAGTATAATATTTTAGACAGCAGAGGAAAGCTATAATTGCATGGCAAGGCACTTGTGGCACTGGGAATATGGGGTAGTGTCTTTCTGCCTTCAACTTCATCATGCTTAACATGGTGCTCTGGAGCCTGAACCTTGAAGTGGAAGAAGGTCTGTAGGCTACTTCTGTCAGCACCCTGCAGTCTCCTCAGACAGAGGAGTCCAGATGGAAAAAAGCAAGTGGCTCAGAGCTTCAGAGAAGGAGTGATAGCCAACTGCCCTGTCTTTGTTTAGGAAGTTACATTCTTGGGGCATGAGAAGTTGGGTATGTCGGGAAAGGGCTTTCATATAAATCATCCTTCTGCTGACAGAGAGAACTAGATAGATAGATTCAATGTATGACACACAGACTGAGCAAACTTGATAACCAGGAGCTAAAAAAAGTTTAAAAATAGCAATAAAGCCATAGTAGAATCTGAGGAACCAGAAGTCGATTTTCATATTTGGTAGCACTGCTTCTGATCTCCAGAGCAGAATTATGATTGCCTGTTGGCCAGGAGCAGATGAAAGGCCAGTTGCTGTGACTTAGGTGCTCCAAGACAGTACATACAAGTGGCAATATTGTGTTAGGTGTTAACACACTGATGAAGAGATCAAAGATTGCTGGTATGGTGGCTTGCAGACTTTGGCAGTGCTCCGATGCGTGGCAGCTGACAAGTAATGGCAGGCACCCAGGTCGAGCCTGGAGTGAGAGAATTGCAGACAAGCACGGCCTTGGTTCTGCAGGCAGCACAGAGAAGGGCTGGTAGGACAGACTGCGCCTTAGTGCGGTGCTTAACGTAGGCAAAAGAGAAACACGCTGGTATGTACAGTGTTAGAATCTGCTGGCTGGCAATATTAGATGCTAGACTGGCTCTCTGAGCATCAGAAGGGTAGTTGGATCAACCATTGCAGATGTCAGCATGTGCAAAATAGCTTATGTTGTAAGAAACCGTGATTATATTATGAACAGCAAAATTGAAAATAAGGTTGCAAATAGCCCTCACTTCTGCCAAGGAAGCTGACACCAGAGATAAGGCAGTAATGGCAATTTAAATTGAAGTGTGACTGTCGGAGTCTGCTTTGGGATGTCACGGTCCTCTCTACAGGATGATGCTCTTGATGCAACAGTAGCAACTGCATTTGGTTTATAAAGAAACAAACAGCACCTCTGGATAAACAAGGATGCATATGATGGTGGATACATTCAGTATGCAAAGACTGCCTCAGTTTGTATGATTTCAACACAGGTAGGCATTCCTGTGCCAGTTTTAGTCTGTGGGTAAGAATAGCAGTGAAGAGGTGGCAGGAGGGGTGTGAGTACAGGCTAGCAACCAGAGTACAAGCCCCCAGGGATACCGTGTTATGTGTATTATGCCTACGCATGTTAGATTTATGCCATAACTGCTGTGCCAACATCAGCTTCTTAAAAAAAACAAACCCAAAACCAAACAAAGAGTCCCCTGAAAAAACAGCAACCAAATCAGTATGGGAAGAGAAGAAAAAAAAACCACAATTGAAAAAAAAGCCCAAGCAGATGAAGATTAGAACTGCAGGAGAAAGAATAGAAGGGCTTGTGGGGACAGTGTCACTGAGGAAGCTGAGCAACTGTATGGGACAGGAATAACTTGGTAAAGCTTCTTTCCACTAGGTTGTGAGTTTCAGAAGATAACAGACTTTGGCAACAGGAGAAAAACTAAGAGTAATGGGTGCTGCCTTTGAGAAATACTAAACCAGCTGTATCACAGACAACTGACCATAAGGACATACTTGGGGAACAAAGCACAGAAACACTTGAAACTGGGGAGAAAGACGCAGCAAAAACAAGGTGAGCAAAGAAAGCTGTACTGTTGTCAGCCTTTTGGGAATTAAACTGCTGATAAAATAACTGACTTGACTGAAGAACAGTACGAAAGCAAGGATGCAAAAGTTACTGCAATAATTATGAGGGCTTACAGACATTTCGGCAAGAGGTCAAGTCTTGTGTTACAGCATTTTAACCAGAATAAGGGAGTGTAGAGGCAAAGCTAAGGCAATACAAACTGAATTTTGACCCATGAAACCATGCGTTGACCAGATTTTACTGCAAAGATAGTTGCTGAAGAGAGCATTGAATGGCATAAGCTACTTACTTGAATTGAAACTGTAAGAAAGCCTTGTCTGTCTCCTAATTCACTCTGGAGCATCTTGATGTCATGGTCCAAAATGATGAATAGCATTGATGCAGAAGGCATAGTGATGGTGAATGTAAACTCAAGAAGCTGGTGTCATGCTGGTGCAATGGTCATATGCAAGACTGCACATTCTCTTTCCCCTGCTGCTTTGCTGTTTCATTATGTGAAAAAGCGTAGCTGATACGATGCATACAGAGGAACTGTGTGGTTCAACTGTAGGACACCAAAAAACTGGGTTTTACTGAAGACATGACATTTCCAAGCTCGTGTAAGGGGACATGGAAAGACCAATGGGCACCGAAGGGAAAAGGCTGTGTTATTAATCAGTTCTGAAAAGGAAAAAAGTCTAATGAGAATCCTGACTAAAGCACTGTGTTAGAAAGTGAAGGAATACAGAGGTGAGTTGGTTCATGCGCCTTAGAAATAGCAAACACTGCAAGGGAATATCCAGAAAGGAATTAAGAATTGGCAAGGCAGCAGCCATATTCACCCCATCCAGCAAGATGTGGCTGTTGAAAAGCTGCAACTTAAAGGTCAAACTCAGATCTTGAACTTTAAAGTTCTGCCCTACCCATGTGAACATGGTAGAAATATGCTGGAGCTATAAGTAGGCATATCCACATCTGCCAGGGTAACAGCCTTGGGAAGAAGACTGAAGTATTAAACAGAATTCCATGCTCTGGATTTTTTTACATGATCAAAGTACAACTTCTTACCTCTAGCACTCACCAGAAAAGAACATGAAAATATCTGGGCTTTGGCAGTGCAGTCCCTGGATCCAGATAAATTTTTAGAGCATATTGGATACCGGGCCAGCCCCTTCACTCTGACTTTTGTTGTGTGTTCCACTGGTATGGAGGCTATTTCAAGGCACATTAAGCTACCAGATTAAAGAACAGAATGAGAAGATGTGCCAGAGAAAACAGTGTTTTCTCAAATCTTTAGCCTGTTGTCCCCAGGGAGCTGCCCCAGGCTCAGGAGTGTATGGGGGAGGGTGCACGGTCAGGTTGCCCCATGGTCTGAAGAATGGATTTCTCCTTGCTTGTTATTTCATAAATTGTAGTGACCCTGCATTCAGTCTGCCTGAGGACCTGGACTGTCCAGCCTGGGTGCTGTCAGCTGCAGTTCATCATGAAAGACAATTAAGCACAGCATTGCCAGCCAGTCAGGGGAGGGGATTGTCCTGCTCTGCTCCGCACAGATGCGGCCTCACCTTGAATACTGTGAGCAGTTTTGGGCACCACAATGTAAAAAAGACATTAAGCTGTTGGAGAGCATCCAGAGGAGGGCCACGAGGATGGTGAAGGGTCTGGAGGGGAAGCTGTATGAGGGGTGGCTGAGGTCACTTGGTCTGTTCAGCCTGGAGGAGACTGAGGGGAGACCTCATTGTGGTCTTCAACTTCCTCATGAGGGGAAGTGGAGAGACAGGTACCGATCTCTTTACTCTTGTGACCAGCGACAGGACTTGAAATGGCATGAAGCTGTGTCAGGAGGTTTAGGTTGGATATCAGGAAAAGGTTTTTCATCCACAGGGTGGTGGAGCACTGGAACAGGCTCCCCAAAGAAGTGCTCACAGAGCCAAACCTGACAGAGTTGAATAAGTGTTTGGACAACACTCTCAGGTACCTATTGTGATTCTTGGGGTGTCCTGCACAGGGTCAGGAGCTGGACTTGATGATCCTGATGGGTCCCCTCCAACTAAGCTTATTCTATGATTCTATGAATAAATTAAAACCGAGTATGCCCAGTCCAGAATGGATTTTGGCATCCAGTGTTGGGCTGAAGTCAATTCCTGTCCTGAAACCTGTGAAAGGGTGGGTCAGGGCCCCAAATCAGTCTGTGCCATGGCAGCTTACATGTGGTAGTTGCAGGAGGGAGACTTCAAGCAGATGTTCAAATACTTTCAGTACTGATTGTTTTTTTATTTTATTTCTTTAATTTTGATTTATGCTGTTGAAGCCAGGGATGCACATCTGTGGGATTGCTGGTGAGGGGTGTGCAGCAGCTGGCCCAGGGTGCACTGCTGGTGGCAGGTGTCTTCCCCAGTGCCAAAGCATGTCACCTTGGTGGCAGCATCAGGGAAATGGCCAGCTCTGCTGTGTACGGCTGTCCCAAATGGTAGACTGAATTTAACTCCAGACAGCTCTGTTCTGTGGCAGTGTGTCCTGGGAATAGCATCTGGCATCGCCTCCCCTTTGCCATGCCACCTCATTGACCTGGTGTTTTCCCACTGGAGAGGGACAGTCTTTGAGGAAGATAGTAGAGATTTAGGCACAGTCCCTGAATAACTTGTGTTTTCCTGTCTGGAGTGCAGCCTAAGGGCACGATGGTACTTTTTTTCTGGAGGGATGAAGCATCTTAGCCATGTGTAGGTCTGACAGGAAGGGAGAGGGAGGCAGCATGCAGCTGCTGGGCCTGGCTGCACTGGGCATCTCCAGACATGGTACAAATGTCAGTGCAGATTCTGGTACAAGATGTTGGCACGAGATTGCACTGCAGATGTGGAATTACAGCTGTCTAGTTTAGAGATTGCTGTGGAAGAATGAATACTTTCCATCAGTTTAGGTCCTTGCAATCTCAAGGAGCTGGCCTGTAGTCTTTCCTGAGGTCAAGTGTCATTACCAAGTACTTTCTCTTTCTTTTCTGTCACCAAATTGGCAGGAGTCCATTTCATCAGGTATTATCACTTCACTTTAGAAATTGTCTGTCTTTCCTGTCTTCTCCTTTTCAGACTTTAATGACCTTATGCAGATCACCTCCCCCCTGCCCAGCTTCCTCTCCCCACAGCACTGCTCCCAGCATCCTGAGCACTGGCTTGCTCTCCCCTTTCTGGTCTCCTAAAGGATGACAGGAGCAGAGGGCTTGATTCCTCCTTGCCACCTCTTTATGGTTTCTGTCTTGCTGTCTTTGCTTTCCATGTTCTTTCTCAAGTCCTTTTGGCCCCAGCTGAGCAAACCTTGCCTGGGGACATTTCATGCTGACACCTGGACCTCTTCATTGGCAGATTAGACTGTATGACAGCTCACAGCTCATTGCAGCTTGTAGGCACTCTGCTGCAAATCCTGCTGTCTGTCACAGCAGTACAGCTTGCATAGCACCCGTGCTGGAAGCTATGGAGCTTGCATTAGCCTCTCTGCCCTTGACTAGCTTGTATGCTTGTTTTTCCTACCCTTCTGTGGCTTATTTCTGGTTCTTTCACATTAACAAATATATTAAATAATCTCCTGGGTAAAGAGATGTCCCACTGCCAAGAAATCCTTAACTCTTCTGTTTGTCATGGTTAACACTGTTCAGCCTCCACTTGAACAGGGTGGCTGCACCAGGCAATCTCCAGAGGTCCCTCCCAACCTCAACTGTTCTGTGATTCTGTGATCCAGCAGTTCTATCTCACATGCAGCTTTACTCAAGTTTTCAGCCTGGTACTGACAGAGATTAGTCACCCCAGGATGGCAAGTGCTGAGCAGCTGTGACAGCTGGCTTGGCAATTGTGTATGTCTCTGCTTAGCACAGCTGTACTGCCTGGGCCAAAAGTCTGTATCGTCTGGTCTCTCTCTATTACCTGGTCTCTCAGCAGGTGAGAGTGATGCTTTGGAAAGAGCAGGGCAAGTGCATGTATCCCTCATTTAATGCTCCTTCTTGCTCTGACAGTGCTATGAGAGAGAGCTTCCATGAGTTTCCACAACTGTTTGTTGAATCCTGCCTTGTGACGGCTCTCGTGGTTGCAGGAAGCTGCACAGTGAGATTTTGGGTCCACTCCTTTAGTCTGTTTCTATCTCTTGACTTGGCTCGTCCGTATCCCTGCTGTGTCCTGCACAGTGGCAGAATGGGGTGGATGCCTGGAGGCTCCTACAGTGTGCTGGGACTTGTCTGGCTGGGCAGAGCAAGGAGAGCAGTGCACATGCACTGGGATATGTGGTTGAGTTGAGGAGGGGAAGGAAATGCTTGTTGTGTGGACAGAAGTTGACTCTGCATGCTGTAAATAGGTAACTTGTGAGTGTCCCAGGCCAGTTACACAGCAGGGATGTACTTGCATTGCAGCCAACAACCATCTGCTCCCTTGGCTTTTGGAATGATGTAACAGCTCCAGTTCTATGAACTTCCGATTTTAGGTTTAATTTTTTTTTAATCTCTTTTCTGCTTGTTCTTCATACTTACTGATAAGTCCCTTTCTCCTCCCTATAAATGACTTGCTGAAGTTTGCTCTGATCCTATTCTCACTTATACCGCAGCTTTTCTTTCATGATAGAATAAACCTTTTGAACCTTGCTCCATTTCCCTTCCCCTCCAGCCTTTGCTTCCTCATGTCTGTGCTGGGAGATGTTTGTACAGTGGCAAGTTGTTTTTCTTGCAGTTTTATCCGTGGTCTTCATGTGCTGTGTTCTGGCCCTGACCAGTGGGCTGAATCTGCACAAAAGAAATCCAGCCTAGGGCATATTATGGTCCTCTTTGTGCCATTTTCTTCTTGTACTAATAATCCACTCATAATTAATCAAAACTCGGTCAAGAGCAAACCTTGATCTTTTGTACTCCAGAGAAAGGTGTCCATGGGATCACCATGTGACTGTCATTGTAGCTAGGTCCTGTTCTTCTGGTGCTTTGCCTCTTGGGTCTCATCCCTTCCTGTTCTACACCCCAGGAGCCTGTTCTTCTAGCAAGATTCATATATTTTGGTTTCTGCCATGCAGATTCTGCTTATTCTCTGCCTTTGCCATTCCTGGGGTGGAATGTCTGCCTTGTTTGATTCGCACTCCCTTACGTGATGGGACCGTAGCATGAGTTTGGCTTGTGCTGTACCCCTGTAGCTGGGTTGTAATGGGATGTCTCCCTCCCCCTCCAGCCTAGGAAGCTGTTTGCCCTGCTATGATGCCAGGGCAGATCCCCGACCCGTCGCTGACGGCTGGCGCGCTGCCCGGGCTCGGCCCCCTGACAGGACTGCCGGGCACAGCCCTGAGCGCCGAGGAGCTGAAGTGCGCCGACATCCGCAACATCGGGGCCATGATCTCGCCGCTCCACTTCCTGGAGGTGAAGCTTGGGAAGAGACCCCAGCCTGTCAAAAGTGAGGTGAGTATTGGGGCTGCTGGCTGCAGGTGGCTCTGCAGGGCTGTTGTCTGCACCTGCCTGGGTTGCCCTCCTGCTTGTGCTTGGCTGTCCTACCAGGGTGGCCAGCAGTGTGGTTTATAAGCAATATCAGCTGAGTGTTTGGTGATGTGCATGCACGTTGGCAGCTGCTCCACTAGCTGCCTCTTTCCCCTGCCTCACTTTCTGTCGCTGGCTGGCAGTGGTAGCCTCAGTGTCCCAGACCTGACTGGTTGCATGCAGGCAGCTGAACTCAAACCCTGTCTGTGGAGTGGGGTCTGGTGCAGCCAACATGTCCTTAGGTTGCAGCATGCACTCAGAGTAGAAGTCACACAACCTGTCACCTGTCACCCGTGTCAAGAAGTCCTTGGTGCTTCTGGCACTGGTGCTGCCTCTCCAGTAGGGATGAAGTGTGTGGACAAGCAGTGTGGAGCAGTGACTCAGCCTGTGCTGCAGGCGCTACTGGCTGGGGACTTCCTCTGCCCCCTGCTCTGGTTGGGCCCTGGCTTCACGTTGAGTCTCCTGGGATGGGGGAGGTGGGTGGCTTCTGCTTGGTACCACAGGCTGCCATGTCAGAACCAGGCTGAAGAGACTAGGGAGAAACTTGCACAGCGTTTTCCTTGTATGGCTATCCCATGTGTTGGTTGTCCAGTCTGACTCTGGCTGTACAGGTGGTGAGTGTTTGCACCTCCTACTGCCTGCAGATGGAGCTGGGAACCCACCATTTCAGAGGTCCCAGGTTGGTGAGGATGGTGGCTGCTGTCAGAAGGTCTGATGAACAGCCCTTCTGAACAGTGCATTTGCTCCTGTGTGAGGTTACCTCGGATGATGCTGTGCAAGGATGGGGTGATGTGTGTGCTCTGAAACATGAGCGAGGAGGTGCTAGATAATGTGAAAAGCTGCCTGTGATGAGCTGTGAGCTGAAGGGAGTAAAATAGCAGTTCCAGGGAGCAACCCACTCTCCAAATGGTGTGACACTTGATTTAGCCCAACTCTTTTGGCAGAAGATTGGCAGCAGCCAGGTCCACCTGTGGGGAGCATTCCTGTTCTTTCTGTCCAGCCCCTTGAGGTGGACTCCTGCGGGGAGAACTGGTATGATGAAGTCCATCTGATCACCTTGCACAGGAGCTCTATGCTCAAGAGTGTGTCCAGTCAGTTTGTGCAGCCTGGACATTACCTGGGAAGGACTGGGCAGCTCTGCAATGGCAGGAGCTGAGCCTAGGATACTGTGGGAGGCCATCATAAGGCCCTGTGGGATGTGAATGGCTTTGATTCCTCTATGGGCAAAACAGTCACGAATTAGCAGCTGAAGCCAAATTCTCTTCCAAGCTCTTGGCCTGGCTATCATGCAGCAAACTGACTGCAATGCCTGCCTTGCTTCATGAGTTGGGGAAGAAAGAAGGGGAGGCTTTGGCTCTGCTGCCTCCTTTCCTGGGGCATCTCAGGCACCTCTGAGTTTGCCCTGCAACAGCTGCTTTTGCTTTTTGTGGGCATGGGTATGTGGTCTCACTGGCATCTGCATTATGGGGACAGGGCAGTTTTGCCCCACAGCAGGTACTGGAATTGCTGAGTGTCCTTTGAGCCAGCTGTTGAGGCACCATGTGGAGGAAAGATAAGAGGAAATCCACTGGCAGTCCCTGCACAGCTGCCTTCTGTGCAGCTGGTTCCTCCCTGCATGGCCTGTGAAGCTGAGGAGTTGAAGACAGCAAATGGAGCTGCCCTTGGCAAGGCTTTGCAGCAAAAGCCTGAGGGAGCTGAAGCAGTAGCTGCTTATCCCATGAGTAGCCAAGGAGCTGCCCACGCATAATTTTGCAATGCAGCCTGCAGCTGCTTTCCTCTTGCAGGGAGCTGGAGCCCAGGAACGCTGGGTGCCGCCGTGCCACGCTCTGTGAGGCGCCTGGGAGGACAGGTTGCTCCCGTCAGCCTGGGCAAGGCAGCTCTCTCTGCTCTGCTGGGTGCACCAGCATCTCCTGGCATTGGGCTGTTTGTGCCTGGGGCTGCACACAAACCCCACCCAGTGGGTGTTGGGCACTGGCTTCCCTGCAGGGTGACGGACAGCCCCACTGGGCAAGCTGCTCTCCTCTTGGGGCAGCTGTAGACAGGTGCTGCAGGGTTCCTCTACCATTGAAACCCGCCTGGGGTGTTCCCACCAGGACAGAGCCCTGCACTTAAGGCAGATGATCACCTCTGTCTCTGAGGCTGCTGACTGAAGCAATTCAGGAGGCATCCCCAGACCTTCTACCCACAGGGATCCCCTGCTGAGACTGTTGGGTGATATGCTGATATGCTGTGATATGCAGCTGTTGACTGATGCTGTTGGGTGATAAGCCATCACTGTCCCTCATGCCTCTGAATAAAGTCCTAACCCCCAGCACCAGGGCCGTGTCACCTTTTTGAACTGAAGTCAAGCAGAAGCGGATGGGGGAGACCCACTTTCTTGAAGAACTTCTCTGCCCTGAGAATTTGTGGACTCCCCATCCCTGGAAGTGTTCAAGACCAGGATGGACAGGGCTTTCAGCAACTTCCTGTACTGGAAGGTGTCTGTGCCTGTGGCAGGGGCATTGGAACTAGGTGATCTTTAAGGTCTCTTCCAACCCAAACCATTCTGTATTTTTACAAATAAGTGGTTAGTAAATGTGCAGAGAGGAATTGTATCTACCCTGATGCCCATCTCCTCTTAATTTCTGTCATGAAATTTTGTAAGAGCTATCAGCAGAACCTAGTTAGAGCCTTCCTGATCACATCTGCTAACACCTGTCCCATCTGAGTTATGTGGGTGCAGCATGAGCTGTCCATTTCTGACTGGACTTGGGGCTATCAGTGCAGTTCCCCTCCTACTTCTCCCAGGTGTGGTACATTGGTGCGCTATGACACTGCTTTAGCAAAGGAATGGTGGCAGCCTGGCATTATGGAAGGCTGTGCATAGCTTGTGCTGGCTTAGCTTAATGTGTTAGCCCCAGCTAAAACAGCAGCTTTGGTGTAATGCTTGGAAAGTAAGGTAGAGAAGATGCAAAACCTGTTAGTGCTATAAAGCTTGGACATTGCTACAGGCTACATGCTGTGTATTGGCATGCAGCTCACTTAAGCTACCCCTTCACCCTACCTTTGCTGAGTCCATGTTTCGTCCAGTCCTTGTGCATTGCATTGAGATGTTCTGATTAGTGGGTTTTGGGCTTGGTGATGGTTAGCAGTGTGCACAGTTTACTGTGGATGATGGCACCTGCAGCCTTCACTACCATCAGGCACTTCTGGTGCACCTGCATGTGGGGTGATCCAGTGGCCATCAGGTATCAGTCAATAGCAATGAGGCAGTTCAGTCTGACACCTGAAACTTCAGAATCCCAGGCCAAATGTGGATGAAGGCACTGGGGACCTTTTCTATCCATGCTACAAAGTATAACCTGACTTCACAGGGCTTTTCAGCACTCAGATTTATCTTGAAGGAGCTAATTTGGGTTCTTGGATGTAGGCATGCCATAGGCCATTTACATAGGCTTTGTAGTAAATATCCATAAATACTTTGATTATGGGTTTCCAGCCCATAGGGCTTATTGGCCTGGCCTGTGCGGTTTGAGTCAGAGCACACAGAGAACTGAGTCATGGCAAATAGTGCAGGCACTGCTGTGTCCTGCTTCCTTACAGGGGATGCAGGACCTGTCCCACCTTACCGTCGTGACAGTCCCAGGTATTGGAAGGGGGCAGGCCCAGCTGGGTATCTTTCAGGGTTTTCTGCCTCTCGTCCTTAGCTGTGTGTGCGATGCTTTCAATGTCTGTGCTCACAGAGAGCCTGTAGGTGTCTGTGTGACAAACTGTGCCTGTCTTTGTGGGAGGGGGCTCACTCTCCATCTCTGCCCTCTCTCAGGGAAGGAGCAGCCCTGGGAAGGGTTGTCTCTCCCCTGCCACCCAGGTCCTTAGCTGTGGGTACAGATCTCCCTGTGCTCCTACAAAGTGGAGTTAAAGGCTGTAGCAGCAGCACACCTGGTTCTTGGTGAGGATTAAATCATGTCACTGGTGGCCAGTGACATGCGTGGCTGCCACCTTGCCCTGCCACTGGTGGGGCTGCCAGGTGCTCACCCCTACCTCCTGTCCTGGCCCATACCTGCTGGCTCTGACCTGCGTTTCTTTGTCTTGTTGTAGCTGGATGAGGAAGAGGAGAGGAGGAAAAGGCGCCGGGAGAAAAACAAAGTAGCAGCAGCGCGATGTCGTAACAAGAAGAAGGAGAGGACAGAGTTTCTGCAGCGGGTGGGTGCCCCAATCTGTCCCAGGGCACAGCAGGGACCTCCCTAGAAAGGTGCCCCAGCTGCAGGCAACATTGCCTCTGGAATTGCCCCTCTGCCTCCTCTTGCTCCTGTGCCCTTACCTGGTAAAATACAAAAATATTTTCCCACTCAGAGGCCAGATGCCCACTCCCCTGTGATCCCAAGGCAGAAAAACTGTCACAGCACCTTGCTGCTTTCCTGCAAAGAGTGGTGAGACATGGGCACAACATGGGACAAGGAGTCATTTCACGAGGGCAGATCCTTATAGATGGGGTGGTGAAAACTTAAACATGGGTTTGTTCCCAAGCACTTTAGCAGACCATGGAAAGCAGCCAGGCAGAGGTTTAGCTGTGGTGCAGCAGAGACCTGCCTCAGGTGGTGGCTATGTATTTCCCTGCGGTGGCACTGGGTAGCACAAGGCAGCAGGGCTGGGGAGGAACTGCCTGGAGGGACCTGGTTCCTCGGCAGGTCTTCGGTCTGGTCCTGTGCTGTAGGGGCTGAGGGGCAGCACAGAGCAGAGGTGTCTTGTTGGCCAAATTGTTTCTTGTATCTTGTCCTGCTAGATAAAGTCACATGCGGTTGTGTTCCTGTCCTGCTAGGAGTCCGAGCGTCTAGAGCTCATGAACGCTGAGCTGAAGGCCCAGATAGAAGAGCTGAAGCAAGAGAGGCAGCAGCTCATCCTGATGCTGAACCGGCACCGTCCCACCTGCATCGTGCGGACAGACAGCATCAAGACACCCGAGAGCGAAGCCAACCCACTGCTGGAGCAGCTGGAGAAGAAGTGAAGGTGGCATTGGGCCAGGAGGAGGAGACAGTGGCGCAGGGTCTTCCAGGGTCTCTAATGTATGTACTGTACGAAGAACTGTGCACCCAGGCCTGGTGCAGCCAGGACCCAGTGGGCTTCCTTGGGAACTATGGACCAAATATGGGGACAGAGAAGATCAGGAACCTGCCAACCATGTACTCTGAGGCTGAACCTGCAAGCAGGGCTAGTGGCACCAGCGAGGGCAACCTCCCTGTGATACCTCATCACAGCCCTTCAGCCTGCTCTCCGCCCTGGGACCCACGATGCCATAGCATGTCCTGCAAGGACCACACACCCCGTGGGTGGCAGGGGCCGCAGGCTGAGGCACCCAGCACCCTGCCCAGAGGCTGCCGCTGCTCCTGGTGCCTGCTCCGGAGGGAAACCCCAACCCAAGAACCACAAACACTTGATGCAGCCCCGTCTGGTGGGCAGGCCTGGCGGGGCTTGGTGGCGCAGGCGCCCCCCACAAGCACACTCAGTATAATGTTTACAGCCCAGCTGTCCGTGTTGGCCGTGCTTTTGAATGCACATTTTTACACTTTTTTAAAGTATTTTTTACAAAGTTTTTATACAGCGATCTCTATATGGATTTATATAATCACTAGATGTGATCCCATAGAAATGTATGTTATAATGGTCTGTTTGTTACAAACACATATGCCACAGTTATCTCCATTGTGTTACTTGTCCGGTAGCATCCAGTTCCTTTCCTGGCATGCTGGGAAGGGGGTCCAAGCTGCCCTCTGCAGTGGTGTCGCTACCCTTTCCATCCATGTATGTCCTTCATAATATTCAGTTCTGTATCTCTCAGTAAATGTTACCTTTGCGTATGCTGTCCTCCTGTAGCTCTGTTTGGGTCAGCACTGTGGCAGCATTTGCCAGGGCTGAACATGCCAGGTGCCTTCCTGGCTGAGCGGGACAGTGAAGCAGATCCCAGATCTGGTTTTGGTGGTTGTGCTAGCAGCTGTGGGCCAGAATTCACCCTAGAGAAATATAAGGTGCCCTTTGAAACCAAGCATGCTAGAAGCAGGTAGCAAAGGCAGCGGCAGAAGAGTGATATATCTACATCAGTTTAATGCTCAGCTATTCCAGCCAAGGCTTGGGCAGGAACTGAATCGTAGCAGTGCCCAGGGGTTGGAATGAGATGATCTTTAAGGTCCTTTCTAACCCGAACCACTTTCTGATTCTGTCATCCAAACAACCTTCTGCTGCATTCCAGTCAGTACCAAGGGGGTTGACACTCAAAATTTAGATCATTTCTTTTCAGGGCACCTGGTTAGGCTGTGACCCAGTGAAGTTAAAGCAGAGGGTTTGGGCCTCTTCCCCTTTAGGCCACAGCCTGTGAGTGTTGAATGGAAAAGGTTCTGTCTCTGTGTGGCACCCTGGGCTGCAAACCCCTCCTGGTTCCTGCAGGAGACAGACTATTTGATGTTCTTGACTCTTAGTAGCATCTGCCCTTTCAAAACCCAGCCCCCACCTTAGCAGAGTTAAAAATTTTGCCATGGGACAGGTGGTCCACTGGACAGGCTGGTGCACTACAGTGGCATCTCTTGGCCATGGGCAGGAGCAGAGGGCACGTGCCAGGCACAGCCTGTGTTACCTCATGCCAGAATGTGCTCCCAAACCTGAAGAGCAATGGGTCTACCTGTGTCAGTGTCCTCCCACCTGGGTCCACTTCACGCAAGGGCTGGTAATGTAGATTTGCTTGGAAAAATCAACGGACACTTCTCAAAGGCCAGGAAGCCATCTCCTGGCCATCCCACACCACCACATCCTGTGCTGAGTGCACTGTGCGCCATTACCGGAGCGGAGCTGAAGGGCTCTCGTACTTCTGGAGTAGCGCTCGGTGCCGGTGGTGTTGGAGCCGGTAGCGTGGTCGATGTGGGGCTGCTGCCAGCCCCACGTCCCCGGTCCGGGCAGTCCTGGGGCAGCGTCCCTCATCGTGCTGGGCGCACACAAGCACGCATGGATCCCTCCCGTGGGTAGCTGGAGCTGGTTGTAGATAGAGCCGCAGTTGCTGGCCCTGGGCGCAGGAGCCCCGAGGACGGCAGTCGCTGCTGGCAGCTGCTCCAGCCTGGGGTCCGCCCGTGCTCACCCAAACCCGCACACGAGGTGCCTGGAGACAGGCGCGGGAGCCCGTCGGCCGGCAGTGCGCGGGCACCGGACAGCGGACAGCGGACAGCGGACAGCGGACGGGGCGGCGCAGCCGGTCCCTCTCCTTCTGCCCCTGTGCCGGCCGCTCTCGTGGCCTCTCCCCTCACAGGGCAGGGCCGCCGTGCGCGCCGGTGGGGCGGGAGGAGGCGGCGGGGGCCGGGCCGCCGGCAGGAGGCGNTGTGCGGTCCGACCGTCCCGGCACCGCTCCCGCTCGGACACGGCCGGTGCGGAGCCCGGAGCTCCGGCTCTGCCCCGCGGCTTGGGAGAGCCCCCCGAGCACCGAGCGCCCCCGGCCCGGCCGCAGCTGTCAGAGCGGGTCCGCAGAGGCAACGGGCAGCGGGCTGGAGCACCTCTCCTATGAGGAAAGGCAGGGAGAGCTGGGTCTGACTGTGCAGCCTCGAGGAGAGGAGGCTGTGGGGCGACCTCAGAGCACCTTTCCAGTACCTAAAGGTCTGTGAGTAAGCTGGAGAGGGACTTTTTACCAGGGCCTGTAGTGATAGGACAAGGCCAACAGTTTTAAACTGAAAGAGGGTTTGGATTGGATATAAGAACTTTTAAAAATGAGGGTGGTGAGGGATTGGAACAGGTTGTCCAGGGAAGTGACAAATGCCCCATCCCTAGAAGTGTTCATGGCCGGGTTTGATAGGGCTCTGAGCAACCTGGTCTAGTGGAAGGTGTCACTGCCCATGGCAGGGGATTGAAACTAGATGACTTAAAGATCTCATTCAACCCAAACCTTTCTGTCATTCTATGGTCCATGGTGCCATCCCATGGTGTCAGACAGTTCTTGTTAAACATATGAGCCCACTTGGCAACACTGGTGCTTCCTGGCCATTTCACCTGCAGGCCTCTCTGCTTCTGAGATACCAGAGGTGGCTCAACAGCCAGGACCACCACCAGGAACTCCCGGAATGTCAGCAGCCTCCTCCAGCACATGCCCATCTCTTGAGATCCACACTCAGGAACTCTTACACTCCTTCCCACACTCACTAGTTCAGGTCAGAGCTCTCCCCAGGCTAATATGATACTATATTTTTCCTCAATCCCAGGCAGGTGAGCCCCATCACTCTTCCGTTACTTGGATGCTTGTAGCAGCTCCCTGCTGTCCTTCACATACTATGCCAGTTCCCTCTGCAAAGCCTCCCTTTCCTCTTCACTCCTCTGGAAAACGTAGGTGCCACTTTGCCCCAGATCACCAGGCCTGAGGCAGTGCAGGTGTAATGGGCTGAGGGTGCAGCTACAGTAGTGTGGTGTGAGTGCTCCACACTGCATGCCTGACTCCTTTCTTCTTGTTGGACCCCTGCCAAGTGTCAGGGCCCACGGACAGCAGGAACTCGGTTTCCCCAGAAGGGTCCCCAATCTTGCCAGCCCCTCACCACTCTCTGTTGCAATCAGCTCATCCCAAAGAGGTCAAGCAGCCCATCGTGCTCCCAAAGCTTCACCATGGCCTCTTCCTTTCCTCATCCTCTCCCCACCCACTGCTCCCGTCCCCTTGTAGGCAATGGCCCCTGCGTGCTGTCCCAGGGGCAGAGGCATCCAACCCCTCTCTCCCTTGGCTTGCAGCTGGTCATGGGCAAAGGATTCTTGGAGGCCATTACTTTGCAGTTTTTCACAGTATTGTTCTCATTTCGTGTTTGTAAAACTGCCTTGTCTGCCCTTCTTGTCAGGGGCTGAGGGCGACTCCGTAGCACTGTGGTAAATGGTATTAACTAACCTTTGCCAGTGACCTGTCTCTCTTGTTTCATTTTGAGCCAAGGGCAACAGGTATTCATTTGTCTTTGTCCTTATTGGTTCTTCTACTCAACTTGCTGGAAAACAAGCCCCAAAAATCCCCAGCCTTGATATTTACCAAGAGTCACGGAAACTGCTTTGATTACCATGAGTGCTAGAGTATGCTGAGCAGTACTGGCATGAGTATGGCCCATTCCTGGGTGCAGGACTGGAGCCAGGGAAAACTGTGCTGCTAAGATGCTTGCAGAGAAATGAGAAAAACCAGCTTCTGCTTCCCTGAGCCTGGAAGCATCACCTGGCTCCCCATGACTTTGCACACTTTTTGCTTTTTTGTGATCACTGAAGCATGGGGGCAAGATGGTGGGAGGTGGGTACAAGCAGAGGGAATGTGTCCATGGGCGTCCCATGCTTGCATGGAGGCATCATGCTCCTGCTGGGCTCAGGAAACTGCTCTGAGGGCAGAGCCGGGTGGGTCATTTGTCCCTGGTTAAGGGCACGAGTCTCCCCACACCGTGTGGCTGGTGGGGTGGCCAGGGTCGTCTCCCAGGTGGTGATGGAGGCAGGCGGGGCAGCTGCTGCCAGGGGTGTAGCCAGCCCCACTGGCGGGGATCTGGCTGTCAGCAGCTCTGCCACCAAGCCTTTCCATATGAGGAAAAGATCCTTCCCTACAGCCAGGAGGTCTTGCTGGGCAGAGTCACTGGGAGGGGCTGGCACCCGTGACATCATGGCAGCAATTTGCCTTTTCTTTGCATCTGAATCCCAAGGAGCAGAAGCCTGGGAGCACCTGTCAGCTCAGGCTGACTCCCCCACTGCAACCGGGCTCTAATTCAAGGCTCAGCCGGTGCCTGTGATGCTTCCCCAAGCCTCAGTGCCTGTGACTGCCTCGCTGGCTCTGCTTGCACACAGCTGGGTCTCCTGCCCAGCACAGCCACATTTCAGCTCCTCACCACACGTGTGGAGAAGGTGGTGAAGGAGCTGGGGCTGAGGCTGGCAGGGAGACAAAGAGCAGCTCACAAAGGCCAGAACCAGGCTTTGCAAACCAGGCATCACCTGGGGCTCAGTTTGGGCTGCAGATGCAGTGTGTGGTTATGGGATGAGAGAACTTAATGACCCCTGAGCCTTTGGTTTTTTCTGTCAGGTTGAGCAAGAAGTTATTTCCCATTAGCTAAAGTGATGGGCTAATGTGGTGAAAAACCCTCTTCCAGATGCCTTGCTTCTGAGCTACAGTGGGTTTTCTTTGGTTTGACTTTTTTAAGTGGAGTGATCAACTCAAGTGGACTTCAGCCCAGGGATACATTTGGCAGTGCAGGCAGTGGATATGACTGCCTGTGATGATAATCTCTTTGTGAGCAAAGCCTGCCCAGGATGTGAGCCCAGTTGTACCAGGACGGCTTTAATGCTGATTAAGAACATCTTCCAAGGGGTTTATTGAACTTCCTTCCTTCCTTCCAAGAAGGAAGAAAGGACTTTCCTCTCTCCAGCCCCATGTCCTGCTGTCAGTGTAAATGCAGTGCTATGAAGATTGGGGAAAGGTTAGCTCCTGTGGAGGAGGAAAAACTCTTTCTACTCAAGGCAGGAGGTGGGTCACTGTGGGTAAGACTGACAGCTCTGCATCCTTTTCTAGCTCAAGGGACTCTGCTAGACAAAAAGGCCCTGTGTTAGCAAAGTGATGGACTTTTCCAGCCCTGGTTCCCAGCACTGACCTGGAGCTCCTAGGAAATACCAGTACAAAGCTACTTCCAGAAGCCTGTGTGGGTTTCAGCAAAAGCAGAGTTTGGGTCTGTTGGACATTGAAGTTTCACTGCAGCCTGTCACGTCTCAGATGAAGCTTCAGGAACAGGATCATTTGCCAGTAACCACCACCTTGTGCTGATATTATCTAGTTTCTGCAGAATGAACTTGCTGAGTTGTCATCTGTGTCACCGTCAGGGGAAGTCCTGACTCCTGACACTGCAGTTCCTGCCTCTGCTTTGCCATGGCCCCAATTCCAGCAGCATCATCTGGACTGGTTGGATTTGCCAGACACCTGCCTGTGCTGAAATGTCATGGGGTGGTCGGAAGGAACTGGGCATCAAGGCTGTGCTGCAGGCCTGGTGGCTCCCAAATCCATGGAGCCACTAGCAGGCTAACATGTATTTTCTGGTTGAGGATGAAATGGCTACTGACAGCAAGGTGATGCTGAAGGCCCAGTGACCAGACAATTAGCAAGAGGGGGTTTGCACTAGAGCTAATGTGTGGGTATCAGCAAGTGCCTCTCAGTATGTGGGCTGCTGACTTCTGTGACAGAGGCAAACTCCGTGGGTGCTGGCAGAGGCACTGCTGCATTACGCAGGTGTTTGCCAAGCAAGGCATCCCTTTTCTTCTGTGCAGACCTTCCCTGGAGGCAAAGTGACCTGACTCACTCAGTAGCTCCAGCCAGCAGATAATGGATGAGTGGCTAAGGTAGTCAGGTGCTGGTGCACGCTGGCACTGCTGTGTGACTGGGCAGCACAATGGCACCCCATGCAGCCAGTGTAGCAGGCTGGCAAAGCCAAGCCCACTGGTCCAAACAAACTCCCTCAGCTGCAGGCGCAAGATGTTCTCTGTGTCTGCAAAGTGAATGCAGGCACCTGTTCCTCTGTCTATTGGATACCTGCAGGTCACTGGATCCCATGCACAAGTTTCAGGAGCAATGCAAGCTGCCAGTATACCCTGTTTGACATGGAGCCCCATTCAGGCAGGGCTTTGGGGCAACACATTTCTTCACCTGATAGCAACCACCTGATGTGGCCGCAATGTCCAGTGCTGTTCAGCAGATGAGTTTGTACGCTGTGGTAGCAGCACCTCAGCATTTCTCCCAGCCATGCTCTGGAGCACATCTGAGCACCAGCTGGCACCTACGTCGTTTAGATGAGAGTGCCAATTGGTTCAGGGCTGTGCTGCAAATTCAGGATAGAGCTACTTGGTGGGTCCCTCTCACTGTGCAGCAGTGGGGAACGGAGGAAGGCAGCATGAGGAATGGGATGAAGAAGAGTACATCCATCTTTTATAATTGTAATGCCTTGGGCTGCTCTGTTTGCTTCTGTCTTCCCCACTGTGAAATCAGGAGACATCCAAAGATGGGTGCTGACCTAAATTAGGGCTACAGGAAAATTTCCCTATGTAGGGACTTAAAGTCCCACTAGCTTACAGTGGAAACTAGTGAAATGCCGCGTGATAAAGATGTGCAGAGCAATTCCTGGCTTAGAGATAAGTCTGTTCCTCTGCTCACCCCCTCACAAGATGTTCAAAGAAATGGAAAGACAACTCATTTCAGACTGGTAAACTGACACACTTCTCACAGAGCCAGCACACTGGTTTGTGCAGGTGGACAAGAGACTCTGTTGGCTAAAGTTTCAGAGGGTTCACAAAGAAGTAAAAAAGTTTGGTTTAAAAAAGATAAAAGATGCCATGAATCTTGGACAACTACTTTGGGGTTTGGATAAAGAATGGTGGCAAGGAGCTTCTATCTTTTTTTCTGTCCTCTCTTTGAAAAAAATGGTTGGCATTATTAGTGACATCAGGAGGACCAAATCTTCAAGTCAGGGCCTCGCAGCATCACTGCTGGCATGGCTTAGGGTGTAGCACTTCTCCCTCGTCCCACCTCCAAAGCACCATCAGGGATGAGGTGCCATGGGTGGCTGCAGGTCACCTGTGTCTGGGCACTGGTGCTGGCAGCCACAGCCAAAGCTGTAGGAAAAGTAGCCATGCCCCAGAAGGCTGATTACAAGGAACCTCTCTCATGCCAGGGTACCGGAATGCAAGGATTGATTATCATCTAAAACTGCTGCCTCTCCCTCCCTCTGTCTGCTGCTCCAAGCTCCTTGGGGAAACATGTGGGACTTTACAAGCCCTCTGAAATATCCAGCACTAAGCAGGTCCTCCCATGGTGGTTGGGCGTTGGACCATGAGCCTCTCTCCTTGTGTTTCTCTTAGAAAGGCCCTGGCTGGGGGCTCTGGGGGAGGAACCAGGTTTGAGTCAGGGGCTCAGCCCTGTCACTGCTTCCCCCAGCAGCCTGCTCTGGGACAGGTTGTCTAGCAGAGACCTGGCAGCAGGTGAGAGCTGTGAGTGCCAGGGTGCGACAGCGGGTGCCAGTGCGGTGTCCAGGTTGATGGGGCTTACACATCTGTGTGTTTTTGTGACTCTGCCATTCAGCGCTACTTGCACAGACACCAAGTGAACCTTCTGCACAGCTCCCCTGTCCTCTCCTTCACTCTTCTCCATGCTGCCTGTCCTCCCCCATGCTGCCTCCAACGTGCTGGGCTCCAGCACCGCTTCTACAAGCACTGCACATGCCTGGGCACAAGCTCACTGCATGTGAGCCCCTCAGCGCAGCTGCTTGTGCTGAACACCTCCTCCGACCATGCTGCATGAGCTGAAGGATTTGGGAAGCTCGTGTTCCCACCAAATGGGGTGAAGAGAAGGGAAAACCAGTGTATACACCCCCATGATCCAAATGTGAAGCAGATCTCATTGGGGTGGAAGTACAGTGCTAGCATGAGTGTTGTTCACAACCATCTCCTGCCGAGGTGGGTGTCTCAGAGTCTAGCTGCAAGAACATGCCCTAAATAAGCTGTACTCAATCCTTGGGAGTCTTGAACATGTTTTGTGGTGATAGGTGGTGTTGAAGAACATTTTCCTCTGAATGGAGTAATGAAGCAGAAACGTAATACACTCAAGAGTCATGTATTAATTTAAGAGACAAGTAATGCATTCACCATCCACCCCCATGCCATGGATCATGGCTTCAACCAACGCCCAGTGAACATCAAATCCTCCGTCAGGCAGTGGTCATGCCCTGGGAGCACAATTTTTTGCTGCTTGGTCGTTGCAGTCGGATTCAGTGCAGCACTAGCAGAGGCCCAGGGTTGCATTGTGCTGCCACCATGGCAGGGCTGGACAGCCCCATGTGCCTCTCCTGCTCTCGTACGGCCTGGAAATGCACACGCTGGAAAGCACAAAGGAAGCTGGGGCCATGGCCCCTTACCATCACCAGTAAGTCTACCCCTGGGTGGATCAGCCCTTCTGGTTAAACGGGTCACTGCCCTTCCTCTTTGGGCCTTCCCCATCATCACCGAACGAGACTGCCACGGAGATGAGTCAAACCGTCAGACAACATCTGCGCCCTCCGCACGCCCCGTCCGTGCGCTGCCATAGTTCAGCTGATGGGCTCAGCCCAGGCAGCGGAAGCAAAGAAACCCTGCTTGGCTGGGGGGCGTCTGGCAGCAGAACCTATTTGCTGTCCCAAGTGTGGCTGGGTGATCTGGTCCATTTCTGACCGATCCCAGAAGGTATACAAGGCCTTTGAAGACAGCAGTGAGAGAAAGTTTGGCCTTGAATGGAAGTATTCTACCATGGTTTGGGATCTGCTGACCTGGAGATTCTTGTAAGTGTTCACCTGAGTACTTGCTCATGAGCTGCTAAGTCCTTTCCAGGAACAGATTAGAAGTTGCTCAAATAGTTACACAACCAGTTGATCTGTACAGGACAGAAGGAGAATGTGGTTCATCCCTTTAAAATAGCCCGAGGTGAACTCTAATAATCTGTGTCTTGAGACTGACACTCCTGTATGTGCAGGAAGCCTGACCCTGTCAACCCCCTGTCAACCCTTCAGCTGGGAGCTCTAGCCAGGCTTGTTCTTCCCCTTCAGTGGGCTCAGGTGGACCCCAGCTACTTGGAGCTCAATGTCCATAGCTGGGAAGTTCGCACATTTGGTGTTTCCTTTCCGCAGTTTCCTTCTTTTCAAATATGGACAAAAAAATGCATTACTAATGACATTCAAAAAACCCACATGAACGCAGCAAAGCCAAGTACTGAAGACCTAGAAATTGCCAGAAATTGGTTTGCCTGGGCAGCCTAGCGTCATCTGTCTTGTGCATATGATCACTTCCTGCATTTGGCCCTGGATTGCCACCTCTTCAGCACCCGGGCTGGACCTTGGCCTGGAGGGAGTGATGAGCTGGACAGCTAGGCTGCCTCTTTTCTTAGCAGGCCTGGGAAACTCCTATCAAATTGGTGAAGTGAGAGACTGCAGAAAGGAAGGAGGTTCTCCTGCGTAGACAGCTGGTGCCTCCCTGGAGAGCTGGGTCTGTGTCTACCCCTGCCTCGAAGTTACTCTCTGAGTCGGTGAGCCACAAAAGCAAGAGCTTTCACAGGAGCAGGCCTGTCTTCCTCATTTGCCAGAGCTGCTTTACAGAAGTGCTAAAGGTTTGCAGCTGCAGTCACAGACATCAGGATCTGGGGTTTGACTAAAGTAAGTGCTATATAGTGCCAAAACCACCAAAAAATTTAGATCCTAGTTGATTCAAAATGTGTATCCAAAATGAACGAGTACTTATGACCTAAATCTCTCTTTGTCTCTGACTTTGCACCTGTTAAATAGGTATAACTCCATCCCCTCATCCCCCACTCCAAACCTGAAAAGGTGGCTGAGAAACAGCTTCATTAACAGCCCTCAGTGCTGAAGCACTCAGTGCTGAAGTGATGAGCATTGGAAAGAGTCTGTGAAGAAATTAAAAAACAGGATGTTGGAGCAGGCTGACTGCAGGACAAGATGAAGGTAACACCGGCATCCCAGGGAAGAAACCTTAGTGGATCATGCATTTACATAGCACAGCATGTTACACAGCATGAAGGTGTAAATGCAGTGTGCTTAGGGGATTTAATTATGGGATTTCCATAGTTTTGACTTACAGGCCTTGTCATTTATCAGACATTCAGGGTGTAAAGTACCTGTTTCCTGTACATTGGCTGGTTGCACCCAGTAAGGACTGAAAGTGTTGGTGTAAGGAGTGTTTGCTCTGTGCTAGGTGGGATGAATTTGGTGGGACTGTGCTTGAGCTCTCCTGGCACAACCTCACTCTCACACTCAGCTCAATCAATAGCCCTGGTGACAGAGGCTGAGGAAGACAACATGTGCTGACAGAGCAGGACACGGCAGAAGCATCTGGCAGAGAGCAGGGACTTTGTTCAACACAGCCATTTGCTTAACATCTCTTATCAGCACAAAAGTCGTGTGGGGAATGATAAGCAAATTGTTGCAATTGTCCAAATATTGTAAGAAACTATTTGCATAAAATGCTACATGTGAAGCAGAAACAACCTCGGTGGTTTACAGTAGGCTGAAGTTGGTAACTGCTCTAGGCTGGATTTTTAAATAGCACTGTGCACTGAATGGCTGTGCAAACAAGATGAGTGAGATGTGTGGGGTGAGATGCAGTTTTGAATGTTGCTGTCTGCAGCAGGCAAGTGCTCTGGAGCAGCATGTTTACAAGGAAACTCCAGCACTCACCTGTGCTGAGGAAGCTGGTTGCACAGGTGGGACGTAAGGAGAGGCTTTGAGGCAAAGGTGCTGGCTGAGAAAGGCCCCATGTGCTCTCTGGGCTCTGAGGAGTCCATCCTAGTAGCTTTTTTTTTTATCATTTATTTATTTATTTATTTATTTATTTCCTTATTTAAGCCATGGAAACATAACTCATAACATAGTCCATCCCACAGAGGCAGGATTCAACCCGGACTCCTTTCAAGGGAGGTTTCTTCACAGCCACTTTATATGAAGGGGCTTGAATCATTATCACTTTTCTGAATTGCCCATCCCAAGGTCTTCCTAACCTCACCTGGCTTCAAACCTCAGACCTGCACCTTTCCTGCTGCAGTTGGAGCCTGTTGCTTCTTACCATGCTCTTGTTGCACAGAAACCAGCTGACCATCCTTTCCATTACAACAAATAAAATACTGTTCCTTCCTCACCACCCACTTCCCACCCCCAAGACTTCTCTTTTCTAGGCTAAATGGGCCCAACTTCTTCACTCCTTTCTCTTAATGCAATGTTTCTCTGTGTTTATCTTTTTGTACTGTTGTCTTCCAGACTACTCCACTTCTTGGCTTGGGACTCTGGAACAGGTCCTGACCCTGCAGAGGCAGCACAGGGCAGTCATCTCCTCTGCCTTGCCCCAGAACCCCAGGTCAATACCTGGCCCCTTTGCTGCTGGCAAAGCTTCAGTTTTCAATGCTCTGCAGCCCCCAGATTTTTCCCTGCGATTCCGCTGCCCTGGTCAGTTATTCCCCAAATCTTGTACCTACATCTCACTTTGCTTTATATTTGCATTTGTTCTTGCTGAACTGCATCTTGCTGCTTTCAAACAATTTTTCTGGCAGTCAAGATCACACTAAGCCCAGCCTCCAGAATCCCTGCAGCCACTCTGTCCTGGGAGAACAAGACTCCCTTCAGCATTGCCTGCTATTATTCACAAGAGACAAATGCAGGGCTGGTTGGCCCTGTCCTTCCCCTAAAAATCTCTGGAAATATCCCTTCTCCATCAAGCTGCTGGTATGGCAGTAACCTAGCACTGGTAAGTTCACCCAGTGCCACTGACTCCTGTGATCAAGATCAAGAAATTTAAGTGATCCTAGAGAGAAAGTTAAGGCATGTTGTTCACAGTGTAAATTTAGTCACCTAAGCAGAGAGATTAGGAGAGTGGCTCCCGAAGCTCTCCCTCACAGCAGGGGAAAGCCTGGGCAGGGACAGCAGGAAATCAGCTCCCCATGTTGTGCCTGCAGCAGGTGCCCAGGGCAGCTCCCACAGAGCTGTGAGCAGATGCTGGTGTAGCCATACTGGTGGTTTCTGCTGCTCTGGGTTGGGGGTTCACATCTCTGACTGGAGAAATGGCATGGGGCACTCACTGCTTGTGAGGAGACAGCATGGGTCCGGCCCAGCCCAGAGTAAGCGTTGTGCAGGCTTGCCCATCTTCCCACCAGGAGACACTGTCTCACTTACAGCACTCTTACTCGCTCATAAGTGGCAGGAATTCATTAACATCATGGCCAGCTCGGGGGCAAAGAGCATGTTTGGACAAAGCAGGAAGAGGGATGCTCTCTTAGTTCCACTTGGAAAGACCAAGTGTCCAAACCCTCCCCTGTGCTCTTGCTCTCTCCTGAGATGTCTCCATCAACTGTTAATAAAAGTCCAGCTCTGGACAAACCAAGGTGTGCTCAAAATCTCCCTTCCTGTGGATCAAAGAATTGCCTTTGCCATTGCCACATTCTGGACAGTTTTGCACTAACTGTCCAGCCCCTGCCAGGACACCCAGCTTCCCTCACTGCCTCCTGCCAGCAGCCCCATGTCCTTCCCAATTGCCTCCCTTCAAATGCTGGCCTCACTAGATACAAAAGGAAGGAATTCAGCTGATTTGTCCAATAAGGGAACAAGGATATTTTTCTCTGAGGAAGGAGCTCTCTCCATCCAGCAGCCTGCAGAGCAGGACAGGCCAGGCAGTCTCTGAGACCTGCTCACCAGCGTAGGAGTGTGGTTTCCTCAGGAGAGTGGGAATCCAGCAGCGTGCTTCCTGGAAAGGAAGTGCCGCACAGAGTTGCAGAGTTCAGAGGAAGTGTAGTGATGCAGAGAGCTAATGGATCCTTCAAGGGTTGTGCTGCTGGCTGGTGCCTTGAGAGGCCTGAACTCAACACCCCTCATGTCACTGATGCCTTTGGCTACTCCATTTCCAGAGCCAGCTGCACCAGAAGAGCCCTGTGTGCGGCAGGGGGGCTGCACTTCCAGGAAATTGGGTCCCTCAGGGTGTTTCACACTGAACAAGTGAATGCCTGCAGCCACATTAGAAAGTGTGGTGGATTCTAGCATTTCCATAGAGAACACCAGGAGGAAAAATACACTCAATGCTGTAAAATGTTCAAGTAAAAGGGATAAGGGTAGAACACCAGTGCCACTGGAAGTTTCTGAAGAAGGAAATGAGCCAAAATGGAGCAGTTTTGCTACTGGAGCTAAGCCATTTCCCTGAGCCACCCAGCCTGCAGCCAGCCCCACACAGTTCTTGGTTTTGGCCATGTTTGCTCCTATGTTGGCTCCAGGAGTGGCAAGGATGGGAAGAAATGCCAGCAATGCCCATGTAAGTCTGCACTGTGTTCCTAACACGTACTTCTCTGCAAGTGTGTTTTCTGTGCTGCAATACAGGTGTGACTCCAAAGCTGCCAATACTCTTCCCCTAATGACCACTGCATCTCAAGTGCCCTTGCCTATGCCATGTTGCTGAGACTTGCTAGCTGCTCCTGCTTGAGGCAGGAGAAAGACAACCAAAACACCAATAGGCAACAAAAACCAGTAATTTGGGAACTGGGAATTGCTGCTTTCCACAGGAGCGGGTTACTGTGGATGGGTTCATGCCTGTGTCTATATCTGATCCTTATTGCACATACAAAAACTTAGCAGCTCCAAAGATGTGTGCTCCTGTGTGTGGATGGAGAGCGTGTTTGCATGCAGCCCTGGCTCATCCTGCTGGATCTGCTGACGTGAGCAGATCAGAAAGGAAATGGTCCCTGCTTTGGCACTTCCTGCTCCTGCATTGTCACTTCCAGAGCCACTAGCATGGAGTACCCCGAGGGCACCCCTGAAGCACTGCTGTCCTAGGGACTGACTGCACATCTTTGGACTTCTGAGGCTCTATACTAAGTATAGAAGTAGTCCCACAGAGCACAGACCAGGGGACAAAGAAGGGGATATAAAACAGCTTCTCCTTGCTGCAATCTGTATGGGCTGATCCATAGATCCTTATGTTTACAGCAATTTGTCTGCCAGGGTTGATATTCCCCTTATGGGCCAGTAGTGTCGTACTAATGATTGCTAAATAGCTTTGCATCATGGAAAATACTAGTTCTGCCCAACCAGTCCAAATGTTCTATGATCCTGAGCCTTTCTTCTTAAATGGGACTGGTGCTTCATGGTGCCCATGTGAACCATGTGCACAAGCAGTGTTTATGTGGCACCAGCCGAGGGTACCCCTCCCCTCCCCGGCACCCGCGTCAGTGGTGTCGGGGGCGGCAGGAGGGGGTGGGTG
>VZRZ01008810.1:226319-241495 GCA_013398175.1 Climacteris rufus | reverse complement strand
GGCAGGAGGGGGTGGGTGGGTTGTGGGGAGATGGGTGGCTGCCTGGGAATTTCCTCAGCTGGCTGGGGGTGACCGAGGCTGCCTGGGGCTGGACTGACCTCCTGCCTGCACACGGCTGACATGGCACGCGGTGCCCTGGAATTTCTGGGGCTCCCAGCAGCACCTCCTCCGCACTGCCCTCCTTTGAGGGTCCAAGTTTCACAGCCAGAGCTGGGGCTTTTCTTCCTTTCCATCTCTCCTGTTTGTCTCAGAGAAAACCCATCTCGTTGTTTTTCAACTGCCTGAAGGTGTTTTTTGGGGGTTTTTCAGGCTATTTTGAAGCTCATTTTTCCCAGATGTGCTTTTTTTTCTTCTTCTTTTTAATTTTTTTTTTTAATCTTCTTTTCTGTAACTGCTCTTCTTTGCCTTAAAGTTTCCGGCCACGTGACTTTCAGCTTATATCCCCGAGGTTCTGAGAAACCACAGGAGGCTGAGACCTAAAGGGAAGGTGCAGAGGTTCTGAGAGGAGAGGTAGCGAAAGTGTCGGAGTGCTGGGCAGGAGGACAGAGTGCCTCTGGGACGGGTGAGAGCAGGGAAGCCAAGGGCCATATCAGAGGTGACAGAGAAGGACAGAGGAGAGGCAGAGGAGCAAGACAGACGGCAAGCACACAGCACAAAGGAAGCTGAAGAGACCCTGGGAGCCAGAGACAGGAGCCATGCCCCACAGCTCCGACAGCAGTGATTCCAGCAGCTTCAGCCAGTCTCCCCCTCCCAGCAAGCAGGTAAAGCAGGGACACTTCCCCGTCTCTCCCCATCTGGAGAGTATTTTGGGGTGGGCCATGGGTGGGCAGGCGGTAGGGTGGTACCCACTGTCGGTGTTTTCACAGTGCAGTATGGCAGAGCTTTCTAAGAACAGCCGTGGGGAGAGAGACGCAGGGCTCTGCCAAGGACCCTGGCAGAAACCCCAGGTGTGGGCAGAGGCAGATGGCCTGGTTAGCTGGGGCTATGCCAGGAGCAACTGGGGGCCTGGGACCCCCAGGCATGGTGGATCCTGTGATACATGTCAGGCAGGCAGGAAGCTTCACAGTGAGTCGGTGCTCTGGTGAGGAGCCTGAGCAGGCACCTCCTGGCCATGGACCAGGGTGTCTCAGGGGCAGCCTGCATGCTTCTCTTTTCTGTCGACAGCACTCAGGACCCAGAAAAGCCCTGCCACTTTGGATTTGCTTTCTTTTCTGTTCAGCCTCAGAGGTTTTTCAAGTCAGTAACCCTTGACAGAGGGATTTTGTTTTGTTGCATGGAGTACCTTAATGGTAGGTCTTTTGCTGGCAGATACGGGCACTAATCTGAGGTATTCTCACTGCCTTTTCTGGCTAAGCTTTATTAAATCTGTCATTTGCCATTTCTCTAGGACTGGCAACAACAGCAAGTACCTGAGACTTTGCTCAGAAATCTTGGGGATCATCAGGGCAGATGAGTTTTGCCTTGCAACCAAGGATGAGGAGGCATCCTGGTAAAGAAAGGGATAAAGCACAAGGTTTTCCAAAGACTAGGGGTTGGACTTGATGCAGGATATGGGAGCTGCTATATCGGAGACATTTTCAGGGTATTGAAGGCGAGGATAAAACGGTTAAGTTCAAAGAAAAAGAATATCTTGGGCTGGGGGGAGGGGGTAGAGGATGTGGACAGATAGATGGGCTGGGAAGATAACTTTTGTGGCTCAGTTTTGTAGTCTTGTGGAGAAGCGGTGGTGTGAATGTTAGAGAGTCCACAAAAGGGGCAGTGCAATATGAAAATAGAAGATGAAAGAGTCTGTGTGACAGTTTCAACTGTCAGAAGGCAGCAACAGGACCGGACCTCAGCAGAGAATGGCTGGTGGGTGAAGCTCATGACCTGAAGCCTGGATACCTCTGTTCTCCCTTGCCTAAGGAGCTTGGGAGTGTTGCAGTCACCATTGTAGGCATTGCTACCAAGGGACTCCAGAAAAGAGCAAGGGCAGAGATTAGAGAGCTGGAGCAAATAAGATCTGTGTTAAAAACAAAAGCTCTGAATCTGTCTACTTAAACAAAGCAGGGGCCACATTGTGTTGTGAGAGTCTGCCACAAGTAAAGTCTGAGGGAGAAGGGTGATGGAGAAGGGAGGGACCTACAGGGGTGAAAAGAGGAAAACACAAGCTGAATATCTGGAAAAATGGTATACCCAAGGAGCTGGAATGTCTGTAGTGCCATTACCCTGCAGAGAGACAGGAAAGGAAAACATTTTCTGTACAAGAAATCAAATTGTCTCTCTTCCAGAGGGAGGTCCTTACTCTGGTTCATCAAATTATATCCCAGGCCTTGGTGAAGAGAGACAGGTCATTTCCCAGCTGTGCTGGGATCCCCAAGGGTATCAGATCTGCACCTCCTGGCAACAGGGGTACCAGAAGCATCAGGCATCCCTGGGCTATTCTGGCGTGGAGGGTGTGTATCCCATGTCCTGTGCTTCAATGATGTTATCTGCTGTGTACATTTCTCCCTGCAGGAGAAGGGTGAGGGAGGGAATTATCCAGTCATTTCCATGCCTTGTTTCCCTAGGACTCTTCGGATGACATGAGGAAAGTCCAAAGGAGGGAGAAGAATCGCATCGCTGCCCAGAAGAGCCGCCTGAGGCAGACCCAAAAAGCAGACACACTGCACTTGGTGAGCACTCCCACCCTTTCTCCCCAGTGCTGAGGACTCATAGGAGACAATGTGCTTTTCCCCTGGGGCTTGGAGCAGAGATGCTCAGTGGAAGCAGGACAGGAGAATTGAGGCCAGGGCAGGATGCAGGAGTCAGGGCTTGCAGCGAGAGCACACAGCCCAGGATGACTGCCTGTGAAGCGGTTAGTTTTGCAGCTACTTTTAAATCCATCTTTATCTCTCAGTCTTTCATTACCAATTTCCTTTCCCAGCCTCTTCTGACCGAGGTTTTTGAAAGCGCAGTCTCATCTGGGCTGGCTCTCCCCAGGTTTGTGATTCATGCCACACTTATGCAGAGCTGCAACAGCATACAAGGATGCTTTTCTGTGGCACTGTGGGCACCTCTGCAGCAATTCCCGGTGTGAAGAATTATATGTCTGCTTTTCAGAAGGGATGGTCACTTCTGGCTGTGTGTATTTGGGCAGGAGTGTATAGTCAGCATTGGAGCAGAGGGGCTGGGATTCTTTGCATTTTGCACTTTGATAAGTGCAGTCCCATGTGTTTTGGGCCATTGGCGGGGAGGATGAAGAACATGCAGCCTGCAGTGGGCAGAAACCATCTTTATCCCTGCACTGGCCTTGGCTGTCCTTTGAAATGTGGTAGTTGAGCTCATGTTCAGAAAACCATGCTTTGGTTTATCCTCATTTTTGGAAATAATTCTTGAGAATCCAATTCTGAACCTTCCTCTTTACATAGCGCCCTCAGTCCATGATTAGAACAATGTTTAAGACAGAGATTTCCCTCTTCTCAATAGCTGATGAACCTTTTAGAGCTGACACAGCTCTAGGCTGATTGCATTACATATGCCAGCAGCAATGGCTCTGGGCAACTGTGCCTGAGAGGGGTGAAAAAAACCCCTTTACTTGGGGTCAGTGCTCTCTCCACAGTAATCCTAGAGGCTGATCTTCCCCCAGGAAAACCCTGGCTAGTTGTGCACCAAGCAGAATTGAGCTGCTTTCCTTAGAGCAGATAACAAACCACTTGCTTATGAGATTACTACTGCTCAGCTAGCATTGGTAGCACACAGTCCTTGCCTTCCAGCTGGGATGGGGGGCAGGAGCCAAGACCAGTTTGGATCCCAACAGGCAAGTTAAAAGGTGCAGGGAGGCAAGTAGAGGATGGATGGTAAATTTCTGCTAGTTTTTTTTTTTTTAATTCCTGTGGACAGTGACCCCCTGCTGCTCCTGGGTTCCATCCCTGAGCACTCTTTCAGTCAATTCTGCATCAGGAACTTTGTTTCTCTGATGTGGTTCTGCCCAGAAGAGCATAGCTCAGCTTCAGCTATGGGGGTATCAAAGGAGACAGCAGCTCCATCTGCCCCAGGGTTTTGTAGTTTATGTTTTGAGGGGAATGAGTCATGGGAAAGCTAGGGCTCCCAGCCCCTGGGTGATTCCCATCAGTTCCTGAGTTCAACAACAGTCATGATTTCCAAAGCATTTGGTCATGCCTGAGAGATGCTGTTTGCTGTATGAGCTCCTGCTGTGACAGCAGCTGTAATTGCTGGGTGCATTTCAACCTGTGTGCAGAGTGGGCACAATCAGAAGTCAGCATGGCAGCGGAGGGGCGAGCAGAAGGATGAGGGGTTCGCTTTGCCAGGGTGGTGGTGCAGCTTTCCAGAGCCTCAGCATGCTCGATTCCACTTCAGCTGACTTGGCTGAGTTTCCAGTCCTCTGGTCCTGCCCAGGCTGCTGGCTCCATGGTCAGTTGATGCCTGCAATGCTCCAGCCTGGAGCTGGCTGCACTTCAGCAGAAGCAGAGGTAGCAAAGGCTTCAATGCTCTCAATATTGTTGAGACAAGGCTGAGCATCATTATCAACCCCCTTGTTGTTATTCTCATTAATACCAGTATTAATTCAGTTTTTCTGAGGCCTCAGTTTCTCTTTTCTTCTAACTCGAGCTTCTCTCCTTCCTGCCTACCGTGCCACTGCTTTCCCCGGCTGAAAGCAGGAAGCAGTGAGTCTCTTCTTTCCAGGGCACTGACAGGTTTCCTGTGACAGGTGGTTTTCTGGTTAAAGACGGCGGTTATTCAGCGCGCTCCCCCCGCGGGGCTGGGCTGCCCGGGAAGCGCCCGGAGATGTGCGTGTGCATGAGAGGGAGCGAGAAAGCCTGGGCGGGAGCAAGCCACAGTCAATTCTCGTAAGCTGGGGCCGGGGAGCGTGGCTGGGGCTGCCGGCATCGCACCCCGCCTGGCCAGCTGGGGGAGGAGGGTTTGCCCAGGCGTGGCTCTGTGACGAATTTACCAGAAATATGTCGTTCTGGAAATTCTGCGGGGCAGAGAGGCGCAGGGCCGCAACCCCCATGTCCCTAGCTCGTGCCTGTGGCTCCCACGTTGAGGAAGCCCCTGTGGTTTTGTCTCCTCAGGAGAGTGAAGACTTAGAGAGGCAGAATGCTGCCCTGCGCCGGGAGATCAAGCAGCTGACAGAGGAGATGAAGCACTTCACCTCGATGCTGAGCTCCCACGAACCGCTCTGCTCCATCCTGACATCCCCTCCACCGCCTCCAGAAGTGCTTTATGCCACACACTCTTTTCACCAGCCCCACATTAGCTCCCCACGCTTCCAGCACTGAGCTAGGGATGGCAGCCTGCCAGCTCCACTGATGGCAAGAAGTAACTTCGTGGGGCTCACTTTTGCATCCAAGGGAAGGAATCGGACAGATGGACATTCCTTCTTAAAGTATGTACTCTGAGTGACTTGCCTAAGACTTGCTCCCTGTGCAGAAATGGCAGAGCCACCGTGAGGCATCTTTGGTTGGTTTCCAGCTTGGATGCTGGGAAGAGGAGGCAGTCACAAAAGGGCACCAACCCCTTTCTCTGGTCCTTGTTTGGGGAGACTCATAGGCAACATGCGGCACCGGCAGCCTCCATATGAGCAGCTGGCTGTGGCACACAACAGCCAGAGCTCCAGGAAGAGGCATGGGAGCAGAGGTGGAGGGGAAGGTTGGGGGCCACAGACTATCAGGGCAAAACTGGTTTATTTTTGTAAAATAAAGATTGAAAATTCTTAAGTCTTTGTTTCCAAAATAGGATTTGAGTTACTCCTAAGGCCTGGCATGGTACAGTGGAAACACAGGTAGCAGGAGGGGAGAGCTTGTAGCCCAGGAAACAGCCCTGCATGTGCAGGGCTCTAATCCAGGGCCAGCAACTGGAGCCCCTTGTTTAGAAGGGGAGCCCATGTATGTAGGCTGGGCAGACTGAGGAATAATGGTTTGTGGGGTAATGGGGTCCCTGGGGAGGATGTGTCCCTCCTTGCTTGCAGGGCTGGACCTGGCTAATGAGGCTGACATGCCACGTAGCATCACAGGTCTCTTTGCTGCTGACTTTCTTGGCTCCCTGCTACTGATGGCTGTGCCTCCACATGCTCCCCTTGCATATGTGGAGCTGCACTGCCATATCGTGTCAGCTCACAGCCAAGTCTGGGTGGCTTGGTGGAGCCTTCAGTGTGGCCAGCAGCACAGCTGGGAAGGAGAATCACAGCACAGAGGGAGTTGGTGGTGCTGTGCTGGAGTGCACAGGAGAAGCAGGACCTAGTAGGACTCTTGCTCCAAGGCACCCTGCTAAGGCATGTAGCTGTAGCCTACATTCTTTCTCCTTGCCCATCAGTCACAGCTCCACAAACGCTGTTGCACTACCTCATGCATTGAAACAGATTAAACCTGAAAGGTCAGAGAGGAGTAGATTAGTACTTCTGAGTCTGGTCTATTGGAAACACAAGCTGGTCCATACAGGCAGTCTCTGCACCTTACCCCCCACCAGCCAGAAGTTCACCGATCGGCCCACTCAATACACAAGGCTGAAGCCCACCTGCCAGTGCAGGTTCTGTTGCTAACAGTGGCTCAGGACTGCTGCCATCTTCAGGGAGCATCAGCTGCAATCATTTCAGCATAGAGTACCTCAACCAGTGCTGTTGATGTAGGCTTTTAAATGAGGGAAGCAGACTAAATTTGTACATACACTCTTTCAGGCACAGAGAAGCAGCATATTTCCAGACGGGTTTTGGCCCATCACCATAGGCTGCAACAGTGCTTGGGTAAAGTCTGTAATGTGCTGTTCTGTGCCCATTCTGTCTCTCTGGTTGGCACTAGCAAGATGATAACCGAATACTGCCACGGCTCAGCAAGCTGTCCTTGGGAGATGTACAGGTAGCACCATGATTTCTCC
Organism: Climacteris rufus; assembly: GCA_013398175.1. Classification (NCBI taxonomy): domain Eukaryota; kingdom Metazoa; phylum Chordata; class Aves; order Passeriformes; family Climacteridae; genus Climacteris; species Climacteris rufus. The sequence goes on along the minus strand of VZRZ01008810.1, from coordinate 234,643 downwards.
TGCCGTGGTCTGTTTGGAGGTTTGAGAGCCTCCTGCCTCCAGTTTCTGTGCCAGCACGGCAAGCACTGTGGTCAGAGATGCCTGGTGTCAGCACATTGGCCTGGGTGTCACCACCCCACAAAAGCAGTGCTGAGGCCATGGGCGATTGTTGGCCCTCCCTGTCTGTGTGGCTCTGCCCCTGCCCCGAGAGGGAGGCACACACATAAGGAAGGACAAAGGAAAGGATGGTGGTTATTCCAGCCAGGAAGCTGGGTTCCTGCATATATGACATGCAGAATACTTCTACAGGAACAAGTTCAGTGTGTCTGACACCACCCTTTTCTGCTAGATCTCATACCAAGAGGCTTCACTCTATCCATTGGTTCAACAAACAGAGCTGCTGATTCCTTGCACAGGCCGTGCCTTGAGCCATCCAGGCTACACAGGCCCTTCCCAAAGTGCTTTTCTCTGGGATTTGTCCCTTTAAGCCTGAGAGAGACAACTGACTCCAGCTCTAGATAATTTTGTCTTTACAGGCTTTGCTTCTGCTCTTTGAGCTTCTGGTGGATTTTCTCCCAGATTTTTCACTGTCACTATTCTTTAGGGTTCTGATTTCCCATGCTTCTTGGTTTACAATCAGAGAAAAAAAGCTACTGCTACCTTGCTTGGGGTTTGCTGTGGAGGGCAGGCTCATGCTGTTTGCTGGATGACGCAACAGAGCCCCACCAAAGCTTGCAATGTTGCCTACAGTGAGAGATCTCCATCCTTGCTGTGACCTTTGTGTTTTCTCATGGCTATAAAATGCTAAGCTTGATTTTAGCTGCAGACGGAGAAGGTCCTATCTGGATGTATATGTCACCTATGACCACACTGACACAAGGCCAATATTTTTGCTGCAGAGCTGTTGAAATCTAGATCCTTCAGGCTGGGTGGGGTTCTCTGTAATGCCCGCAGAATTGTTAGACCCACTCACTGGTAACGTCTCAGACTTATTACTGCGACTCAGAATGAAAATAAGTGGTAAGCGGTGAGACTGAGAGACGGGTTTGCAACAACATCCTCTCCAAAACCTAAACAATATTCTTGGCATCATCAACTAATGTGTCCTTCCTCTGCATGGCTGGCTGTGAGCTGGAAGGCCTCTTAGCAGCGCTGTGCTCGGCTGTTCCGGCCTAACATTCTGGCCAAACTGGGTTTGCTGGTGCTAGCAGACACATCTTCCAATCTGACTTGTCTTTGCCCCGGTCTTTGCCCTCAAAAACCCCACCACAGAACATGACCTGCATGGTTCAAGCCGGTTTTGACCTCTGCTTGTTTCTGGTGATTGTGAGGTGTCTCGGAGGCAGTCTCTACTGTGAAGAATGGTTGTCCTGGAGGAATGTGCGTATCAGCCAAGCAGCAAAGGACAACATATCCTTTCAGCCCTTTCAAACAGTGGCTGGAAAAAAGATCTTTTCCTGAGGCTATTAGCTGCACAAGATGCTTGTTCCGACTGAGGAGGTTCCTTAGCTTCTGTACTGCTGCAGTCTCTTGCTTCTCTTTCCCGAGCTCCAGGCCTCTACTTAAGACTCTTCACGCAACTACTTTTGATTTCTAAGTAGCCAAGTGCCTGTCCTCTGGTGTGGCACTCACTGTTGTCCACGAATGAACTGTAAATGAGCCTAAACGAGGAGCAAAGGGTAGGGAGGTGGCCAGGGCGATCATCCCCGATTGCTTTCGATTGTCTTCTCCTACCAGCAATGCAATTCCTTTAAATTTAATTTCCGTGGCATCTGGCATTTCTCAGGTGTTGTGTGTGTTATCTGGCTATGCTCAGCCTCCAGGAGCACTGCGGTGCTGGCTGCTGCAAGGGAAGGGGATGCTTCTGGGCACTGGATAAACCGGCTGATTGCTGGGCCTGTGGAAGCCTGTCCCTACCCCAGCGGGATGTCAGCGCCTTTTCTGTCTTTTCTCACTGAAAATCTCTCGTAAAGGAGGGTGCACAGACGGCAGAGACACTCTTTTCCAGCCGGGGAAAGTCAGGCAGGAGGGAGACATCTCTCCTCTGGGAGCATAGCCTGCCGAACACCGCGTGTGTGCTGGCCTCTGCTGGGCGAAGGCTGAGTGCTCCCAGCCGGCACCCGCATTCCCCTTGGCAGAGCCACTTTGCCAAAGGACAGACTAAGCAGCTCTGTTGCCCATTTTGCCGTGGCTACAAAGTATTTATGCACTTGTTTTACAAATCCCATCTCAGAATTCACTTTTGTTAGAGCTGCCAGCCTGCATCAGCAAGAGGATAACCTCCTACATAGTGAACCAAAGCAGCAGCCCACAAAAGAGATCCTCTCTCTGCTTCTTGCGATGATCACAGTGTCCAAAGCATACAAAAATGCTGTCTGGATGCTAATACTTCACCACACAGAGATCAAAGAAGATCAGAAATCACTGCTAAGAGACAAAGTATTTTTATAAATCACAAGCTGTCAAGTAGCGAAAAAGCAAAGCACAGCATGAAATGGTGAGACTTTCTCCCAGCAAACAGCATTGTGCTCACTTTGTCTGTGTTCTCCTGTGGTTCTGCCACCTTATTGATTAGTGATCTGGGGAGATTTGAGCAGTGAGGCAGCAATATGTGTATAGATAAAGTTGTTTTAGGTTTCTTAAAAACCCTACCCAACTAAATGTTAGGGAGTGTATATGCTTGCCAGGGCAGTGTTACAATCATTGTGTTAAGGAGTAAAGTTATAATTTTTCTTGCAGCTGAGGTTGCAGACGTCAGCTCCTGAGAGTTCTACTGCTTCAGAGACATCCATGCAGAAACAACACACCTTCCTCCCAACTCTTGTACCAGTTCTGTGTTTTTTCCTAAGACACAATCAATTTTCTCCCCTAACAACAGTGACAGTTTGGTGTCGTGGTCCTCAGAACTTTTCCCAGGTTTGGTTTTTTTTTTGGTGCAGTGTGAGTGGGGAAAAGAAGAGGGACGTGCCTGAGTTCAGCAGTGAGACTATGCACATTTCCAGCACTCTTTTATTATTAATTAATGTCAGCTGCAAGCAATAGCAGATGAATATCTTTTTTTTTGTATCATTGCCATGAACTGGTATGACTCACCGAAATGGAGACTGGAGGATGCTGAGTAAGAAGGGCTTATATACTTCAAACTTTGGCATTTGGGGTTAATCTGTGACCCTGATCTGTACTGGGCATGTAAATGTAGACTGTGGCTGAGTTTTGAGGCAAACTGGATTTTTTTTTCACTTCTTTTATCCTGAGCTGAACAAAGCGATCTTCATGTCCCATGTGGGTGCCTGGTGCACAGCAGAGGAGTGAGGTGGTTTGCTTCAATGACAGAGCTTATGCACAGCTTTCCTCACCGCTGTCTGTATCTCCACAGCTTTTCACAAGCAAGGGTTGAGAGTTGGGCTTAGATACTCGAGCAGCACAGCAGGCTAACCACAGTTACACAGTTTTTTGGATTAGAGCTGGGTCTCATCCGGCCAGACCAGAGAATGGGGCCGAGCAAGCTGCTCTCTGTGTGCAGAAGGCCGTGCAGAGGTGGCGCAACCGCCCTGTGTCTGGAGGGCTGTGCCATAACCAGAAACCGGCACCTTGCGTGCCAGTGCTCTGCCATGCTGCACACTCCTTGCAAGGAGGCAGCTGTGAATATCAGCACTTCAGCCATGCCCTCCCATCTACTCTTTGCAGTTCAGACTTATATGATTCATCCACACAAACACCACATCTGAACTGGACAGGGTTAAATTAAAGCCATTGTTGTTAAAGCCAGGCTTCAAACAGGGAGATTGGTCTTGCAAAAAGGTGGTGGTTCAAGCTGCTGTTGGGCAAGACCTCGCAGCCCAGGCTGGAAGGTGTCAGACTGGAAAAACAGTCCAGGCACCGGCAGGGCCACACAAATCACCATACTTCTTTGTGCCCCTGTAAAAGAGACATTGGTGATGCATCCTCACTGAAGCTCCCAGAGAGTGAGAGCTACACATGAAATATGCTGAAGGGGAGCAGAACATTATTTCTCTTCCCTGAGTTACCCTTTTGAAAAGCCTAAAACTTTGGTTTGGTGCTCAGAGTTAGCCCCTGCACAACTTTGGTGGTTCTGAGGCCTGCAGTCTTCTCTAGATGAGATTTAGACTGTGCAACTAAGCCACTGTGTTTTCTGTAGAGGAAGGTAATTTTTACAAAATTTTGAGTGCTGCTGAGGTTGTGTGCTGCACTCTTATGAATGGAGTTGTCCATCACTGTTCAGATCTTTACACTGAAAAAGTACCAGGAAAGATTCTTAGGGGTTTAGGGTATAGAAATAATTGTGTATCAAAAACTACAGTAATAAACGAATCCATTGCATTTATAAGTGGTGTACTGGGTGGCTCTTGGGATGCAGAAAGCTCTGGGTGGCAGCAGAGGGCTCGCAGGGTTCCCTGCTGCATAGGGGAACACTGCTGGCTTTGTCCAGCGGGCAGCCCGGCCAGCCCACGCTGCACCGTTTGTCTCCAGCTGAGCACTGCATCCAGGTGTGACCAGCAGTGAGTTGGCTCTGCCAGGCATTCGAGTACTGTCATTTGGTCTTATGATACAACTTCCTGACCTCTGAAGAACTCCACTAAAGCAGTTTGGGTGTTGAAGCCGATATAAAACCTTCTCTCTCCACTAACACATATCTTGTAATCTTTCCTGCAATGTCTGTTGTGAAAATTTCTGTGGGATATCTGCTCACAGCTCTTCTAGACCTAAATGCTGTCAGGCAAAATGTGATAGAGACACCTAAGAGCTGAACTTTTTAGGCTTTGTAAGTGCAATGATGAAATTTAGAGGCAAAAATAACAAGGCTGAGAGTTTGAAAGCAAGGGACATCCTGTGATCCTTTGAGGTTAGATACTTCCCATTTAAAGGGAGCCTAAAGAACTGCAGGGATGTAAGATCCAGTAGATCCTCAAGTAGTTGCTTTTCATTAGCAATTTTCTCCTTTTGTCCACCTACTCCCCGAATCTCTGAACCAGGGTGGGAGAGAAAGACACCAAGGAATTATACTATTCACAATAATTTCCTACTGTGCCTTTTGCACACCTTGAGAGCCAATTTTCACCACCCATTCATATCACCTTGCTTGTCATTGAGCCCCTGGATTATCATTGCTGATTATCAATCCTAATTGCCATCTGGATTATCATTGCTGTCACCATCCCTAGCATTTATATTTATTGGATGGACTTTGAGAACAGCAAGCTTGGTGTAAGACGTTCTTCAGTCCTTACAGAAGATAAGGAATTGTATGTACTCATAGGTCATAAAGGCAGCAGATATTCCAAGACTGTTAGTGTTGGATTTCTTGAGATCAGTAAGGAAGAAGATTACAGAGAGGTAAGGCTCTATCTGATAGCCTGTACTGTTACACTTAATGTGGGTCCTGCTTCTTCCTCTGATTTAGAGCATTCCAATCTTCACAGATACTTTTGGCTCCAGGATCCTATAAGCTTTTTAGCACTTATGTTAATCTCCATGTAAAGGAGATTTCCCTCTAGCTTTAAAATCCACTTCAAGGGGTTGTCCTGAAATATAAATAATTTTTCATGGCTAAGAAATTTTTATATAAATATGCTATGATGAGGGGAAATCCAAAAGCAGCTGCTCTGTTGCTACAAGAAGGGAAAGAGGCATGTGAGTAGAAACAGATGCAGCAATAGAGAGAGGAGGAAATGCAAGGCACAGGGGTTTTATTTTAGTATTTTATAATTAGAAATTGGCAAATTACATAAAAGAGTGATTGAACAGTTCACAGAGTCAGAAACGAAACAGCCCTGATATCCAAGGACAGGAGTTCTAGCATGTGTGGGCCTATAAGTAGGAAAAATATTTGTCTGAATCAGCTTTGAGGAGCCAGGGTTGCTTCCCTGCCTGGCTTATGTTCAGTTGACAGGCTGCAGTCACCAGAGGCTGGACACTGCTTTCATGCATCTGATTTCAGCTGTTATTTTCAGCAAAGTCTGTGTTTTTGTCATTCTTGACTTACCATTTGACTTTTGTGATAGGACTAAGACATTGGAGCAAATGGCTCCTTGCTTGGCAGGCTCTGACTTGCTACAAACCTTATGTTGATGATGAGTAACACTGAGGATTTTTGAGAGAAATTTAGGAGCTGAAGGTGGGACTAAAACAAATCTCAAGATGACAGACTGTTTCTGACCCCATTTTGGAGTAGGGCTGGTAGGAGGCAAAGGACCAAACGTGTTTCTCAGTCCTCTCCCATATATCTAAGGATTTGTCTATGTGTGTGGTTTTTTCAGTCACTTATCAAGAAATTTAACTGTCCTCAGTGTCTTCCTGATGTGTGACAGTGTCTCCTCAACTCCTAATTTGTTTTCTTTATATTCTTTCTCCTGTTATTTTTTCTGAAAACCCCGTTCAGTCACTGACCTCTTTCTCTTTGCTGCCCAGAGACCTTATGACAGCAGACTGCCATACAGTACCCAATTCCATTATCCTGCATTTATCTGAGTTTAGAAATTAAAGGTGCCACGGACTGTGATAATACTTTCAGTTACAGATAGCTAAAGCTACAGTCCTAAAGTAATTTGGATCTAAATACAACATATAGGTGACATATTTAAGTTAGGCTTGAGTAACTCAATAATGTCTTAACCATCTGCAAATTTTGTTCCTTGCACTGCTAAAGGGTTTATTAATAAATGATGGTCCTCTGAACAAACCTAGATTGCCATCCTAAAAACTGCCTGTGCCTTTTCTTTTCCTTGCTTTTCAACTTCTCTTGAATCAATGATAATCAACTCTTTATGTAATTTTGATTTCTGTATAATATTGTGGAGAATTTTGCAAAGATCTTTTCAAATCTTATGAACCTAACAGTTAATTTTCTGTACTATCTCACTGTTATATCCTTAGAGTTCTCAGACTAAGCAGTTGTTAGACCATGATAATCTTTTCCCGTTCCATTTCACCTCTGCCCTCTCTGCACCACTATCACTCATTGCATCCCTGCTATTATTTAGATTAGAAATTTGTTACAACAAATTCCTGTTCTTTCTGTTGTTTCAGTGCAGAGCTTGGAGTTAACTTTGGTTGCTTAATTTAATAATAAATGGGACTTTAAACCTATTTTCTGGCTTTTGCTTCTGAATTTGCCTTTCTTATTTATTATGTAAAAGGGCTACACTATGACTATGTTGTCGCCTTGTGAGTAGCATCTCAGGTGAGGCTGGAGGTTCATTGGCAAAGCTGTGGGCTGAGGAGGGAGAGAGCAGGAGCGTTTGCAGCTCTGCCCTGTGGAACTTTCTTTTTTCAGCAGAGTACACAGGAAAGACTGCACTGGCTTTGCTCATCTCCAGCTGTGCTTCTGGCCACTTTGCTGGGAGTAGGAAACTTGAGAGGGTGACAAGAAGCAAGTTCTGTGAGGATACACAGAAAGAACCATTTAAACTGACATTTGTTCTCTTTGGAATAAGTGTGAAGCTTTTTTGTTTTGGGGTTTTGATTGTTTGTTTTCTTGCATGGTAAATAATAACATAAAGGCATAAAAGCTGTTTGTCTGTCTTTGCTCCTGACAGTAGGTAGACAGCTCAGAGGACAGAGGCAGTAACTTCCACTAAGTATGTAAAAAGGCTACATTATGATGTAGCCACCAAGTAAATACAAGCCAGAGAAACTTCACTTTTTCATACTCTGCATTCCTTTGTTTCAGGAATACCACATCCTGAAGACACTGCTCCCATTTTTCCAAATGAATTTTGACCTGTGTGCTAAATGCTGGAAGAGAGCTGAACACCACCAGCAATCTTGCGTCCTTGTGCTGAGGAATGTTTATGCAATTCAGGTAACATGATGCTAATTAAATGAACTGTAGATCATAAGTGATCTCCAAGCAGACATCTGCCAGTGGCGTGTTGTTAAAGTAATGGGGAAACAAGCGCTGACTCATTAACTGCGAGTTCCCCATGAGGATGGAAACAAACACCACTTTTGGCTCTTTTGCTTCAGTGGCGCTGAGATGTTTTGACTTCACTGGATGTTTTCACTCCCTAGTGTGCCATGTCATGAAAAAAAATATCAGGGGCCAACACAAACGAAATCCAACCCGGTTCCTGCCCCAGGACTCCACCCTGGCATCTCTGGCGGGGTCGGCATTGCCCACCCGCTCCCAGCCTCGCCCAGGTCACACTCCTGCTCAGCCCACGTCCCGTTCGTCCCTGGCGGCCGAAGCCTCTCCTGCCGCGGGCCCTCGTGGGGCCGGGCAGGGGCGGGGGAGCGGCCGTGGGGAGGGGTCGCGGCCCCGCTGCTGCGGGCGGGCAGCGCATCAGCACGGCCCGGGCCAGGGCTGCGCCCGCAGGTGCCCCGGC
>VZRZ01008810.1:187300-226120 GCA_013398175.1 Climacteris rufus | reverse complement strand
CGGTGCCGGCATGGTGTTGCAGGAGCCCGCCGGGGCTCCGAGTCTGTCGGCTGAGGCGGCAGGGGCCGCTGATGCCACCGCCGAGGTACGGCTGTCCCGGCTTCGCTGGGTCGTGCTGCTGCTCTTCAGCAGCTACTCCCTGTGCAACGCCTTCCAGTGGATCCAGTACGGCAGCATCAACAACGTCTTCGTGCACTTCTACGACGTGAGCGCCTTCGCCATCGACTGGCTCTCCATGAGCTACATGCTCATCTACATCCCCCTGCTCTTCCCTGTCGCCTGGCTCCTGGACAAGAAAGGCCTGCGCATCATCGCCCTGGCTGGCTCGGCGCTCAATGCCATGGGTGCCTGGGTGAAGCTGGGCAGCCTGAAGCCGCACCTCTTCCCTGTCACCGTCCTGGGGCAGGTCATCTGCGCCCTGGCCCAGGTCTTCATCCTGGGCATGCCCTCACGCATCGCCTCGGTCTGGTTTGGCTCCCACGAGGTCTCCACCGCCTGCTCCATCGCGGTCTTTGGGAACCAGGTAATGGGCAGCTGCTCTCCAGCTGGCCAGGCATGCGGGGCGGTCTGTCACCTGCCTGGCCGGAGACTGGGACTGCTAAGAGAGCAAACCAGAGAGGGCTAAGAGATGCACAGGGCCTGGAGGGCAGCAGCAGGGATAACACGAACTTACACGAAATTCCCTCTGGGAAACACAGCTGGTATCTGGAAGGATGTCACTGGGGTTAGGCTGTGGACTGATGGCGGTGGCAGAGGCAAATGGGACCTATATCTACAAAGTTCGGGGCACCATGGGGGTTGGGGTATGATTCTGGGTTTGAGAGGTCAAGTTTGGCTCAGTCTCTTCTCCACTGCCCTCCACTTCCTGTGTGTGTGAATTTCCAGTCCAGGGCTGTGATTCAGTAGAACCATGAATGGTCTGGGAAGAATGCACAGTGCTGAGAAACTGCTTTAGGCAGAGTGTCATTCAGACCTCGTATCTGCAGTTGCATCTGGACTTGACACTGCAATATCCTCTTCCTGCAAGTAGATGGAACAAAGGAGATTATCTATCTTCTGAAAACAGTACTTGTCACTGGGCCCTGGAGGAAAAGGACTTTAGCACTTTCATACCCCTTAAAAGTAGGTACAGAGTTTCCTCAAGCGGTTGCTTTGAAAAAAAGAAAAGTTCCATCAGGTTAGTGTGAGATCAGCTCCCTGAGCCCTCTTGTATCAATGCCGGCCAGCGGCCCACACTTGCTCAAGCTGTGACCGTCTTTTCTCGTAGCCAGCTAGTGCTCAGGGGAGATGAATTTTTGCACAGCTTTGAAAGGATCAGGGAAATAGCTTCTCGACCCTTGCACCGGAACACCCGCTCATACCAGCTGAACGAAGCGGATAGGCCAATCCTGATGCAATGGGGCATAAGTAGAGTGAGTCTGGCTCTGCAGCCCTGACATAAAGAAGAGGAAAATAGAACCTGGCATTAGCTGCTAGGCTGCTGTGCCCCTTGCTTTGAGAGCCAGTGTACTCCCCTACACGTGACTCTGTGCAGCACCCTGGACCATTCAGCCTGTGGGTGATTGCCATTCAGATTTGAATGGTTTATAATACAGGTAGCTTCTAATGCAGGCTTCTTCCTGTGTTTCTGTATTTATTTAGATACCGCTGAGGCAAAAAGAGGTGAATATTTGGAGATGGTATTTGAGGACTGAAGTTGTGGAACAGCATTAGGGAATTAAGTAGACTGCTTTACATGTTTAGGAAAGAGAAAAACGTACTTATCTTTCTCTGAGTGCATCTAGACTTTCCTTTTTGCCCTTCTCAACCCTCTAGTGGGCTGGTTTTTAATGTGTTTTTAAATGAATCTTTAGCGTGGAAGGCATCTAACTTGGCATGAGCAAATAAGTAACTAAGTGTTTCAATGTCAGACTTTTAAAAAATTATTCACGTGGAGTTACTCAACAGTGTGCATTAGAAATCCAAGCAATGAAGCTGTCAGCCTGTGCTGTATGCCTGTGTGGCATCATCGTCATCCTAAAAGGAAAGTCTCAGTATAACGGTTGTGAAAAGCCAACTTTGGCTACCCTTTTGGTGCTCCTCACTGCTCTGGCGGTTGAACTGACATGACAATGAGACCTCAGTTCAGTGCATAGTCTTTGCTTTGTGAGCCCAGACTTTCCTTTTAGAGAATCGGAGAAGTCAGAAATGGCAGTGGCTGAAGACAGAGCGTACTCCATAGGGAAGACCTAGTAATTCCTGTAGTGAAGCTTAATCACAGTAAATGAAAACTAGCTATTTTGTTTACTGGTGGTGTTGGGCAGGGGAAGAAATAGAGGCATCCATTTTTCCTTACTGCAGTTAAAGACTGTGTGTTAGGGAGTGTTAGCAAAGGGTATAATAGAGTGGTTTTGTAATTGCAGTATGGTAAATTATTCCCTATGTCAGGAAGATTTATGATGCCAGAGGTTTATGTCCAGAAAGGAGACAGAGGAGTCCTGTAACTTTATTTGAATAAAAGGAGAGGCTTGGGCATTTCCCATGGGGTCTCATAAATTGCTGGAGGATGCAGCCCCCTTTTTTATCCTCATTTCCCGGCCACCTTTCCCTCTCTCTTTCCCCATTGGCTGAGGTTCTTGAGAGGTACAGACTTCCCGAATTGCCTGATACGTATCCCCTCCTAATGTGCACCCCCACCCCCCCTTTCTTTGTATCTTTGTTCTCTTTCTGTAAGTCCAGTAATTTAATATGGCCTTGGGTGAGCAACAGTCTGTCAATTAGTGGAATTCCCCTAGAATTTATGGTTCCTCCCACTGCTTCTTTCACACATCAGTATCTGGCTTTATCTACAAGCAGGCTCACAGTTTGTTTGTAAAGACACATCTCTCATTCCTTTCACCTAGTGTCATTTCTCTTCAACTATGTGGTTTTTCTTTTCCTTGCCATGTCACTTAGTTAATAATAATAATAATAATAATAATAATAATAATAATAATAATAATAATTATTATTATTATTATTGAATACCAAGCATTGTTGTGCCTCTCCATCAAGGATTGCAAGCAACTGCATGAAGAAGCAGGGAAGTGTCACTACTTCTTTATTTGCTATACCTGCCCTCTTTCTGCTCGTGCTGTCCTGGCCCCAGGCTGCACCTCAGCAGTGCTGTCCTGAGGAGAGCCCTGCCTGCAGACTCATCTCGAGGTCACCAAGGCCCTGTCTGCTCAGGACGCTGCTGCTGCTTGCTGACTGATGGTAAGCTTCAGGTCCAAAGTTAGCCCTGAACAGTAAATCATTGAATCAATCAGAGCAGGTGTTAAATAGCCTTTAGAAAAACAATCCCTAGTAACGTATCAGAATCACTTCACTTCTTTCTGGCCATGTGTTGGCTGTGGTATCTGAAGTGCAAAGAGAGGTTAGATTGAGCACTCTTGAATCAGTGCTGGAGAGCTTCTAGAAAAGTGTGAACACCTGTGGAGGAGGTGATCACATTCTCTTGTTAACCACTCCTGGTTTTTATGACATTTTACTTTTTCACGTTTTAGCAGGAAGATACATAGGTGTTTTTCCATTTTTTTTTCCTTGTCCCTGCAAGTTCATGTATGGGGAGGTATAGAATGAAGTTTGCATGTCACATGCTTTGGAATTAATATGTTAGTATTATTAAAATGCTACTGGCTTTTCACTGCTTGAAAGACTAGGAAAAATCTCTATGAGGACTCTTCCTTAGGCTGAAGATCTGGGGTAAAGCAGCAGAAGTGTCATGGAGAGTTCACCAATGACCTTCAGATGTGTTTCAGTATGGGGAGGAATTTGTCTGACATGCTTATGAAATACAGCTACCAGCAGTAGCGTGCCTTCTGCGTCAGCAGTGCTCCTTGTGGAGCACCTCGGTGCTGGATATCTGCGTGGAGTCCCACACACAAGAGGCGGATAGGAGGGAGTAGTCTGCGTAAGGCCGTGCTGTTTGCATTTTGGTGTAGTGATTTATCAGCTGGGTCTCTGTTTGGGGCTGTGGTTCAGACCTGACAGGTAGCAGCAAACAGGCTTCTGACGTCTGCGTTGGTGGGAGACCGTCCATCATTCTCCCTGGTGACAGGACTGCAGTGGGAAGAAACTCTCTCCCAAGATACTGGCATTTGCTGGAGAAGCAGGTCTTGCCCCTTCTTTTAACACACTTGCTCCCCTGCAATTTGGGGCTGAGGAAGCACGTGGTCCTTTGGCATGACAGAACTAACATGGTGGTGGGGATGTTTAGGTAGCGAGTTAAATTTTCACGGCATTTTGAAATTTATGAGCTGGAGTCTGATGGCCAGGAACCAGCTCTTCTTCAGCTGCCATGGGGCTTGCTGGACTGCTGTGCCTGGGTTTTAGGCATATCTCACTCTTACTAGTTTATCTCCCTGTTGTCATTTGATGGGCAAGGGGCATGGGCAGCATGCAAGAGAAGCGAATAACTGTGTTGCACAAAGACAAAGAACATTTGTGGATTTGATTTGTATTGCTTTGGCAACAGTATTTTTTTTTTTTTTAAATTGAGAGAGACCTTGTTCCTGGTTCTTGCTGTTTTGATAAAGAGAAACAAGCAGCTGATGGGAATAAGGATGTGGGCCTGTTAAATTACATTTTTGCAGTAATTTTGCCTTTTCTCTTTTATCGTTTAAAAAGGGCTTGATACAAAGTGATGTGATTTGGGAAGAAAGAAAACTTCAACCTCATATTAAACTCTGCCTCTGGGGAAAAATCATGCAGCACCATACTGATCTTGAGGTGGGATCTGTCCCTGTTCCAATGCAGCTGCCATGCCACTTCAGAGATTTAGGGCTTCCATAACAAAAACGGCCTGAGGCAGAGGCTTTAGATGATATCTGTAGCCTGGTGGGAGTGCCACTCTGGAAGTGATTAGGTGATTGCTTTTGAAGTGTGCAAACTGGATGATAAGCTGTGAATGAAATTCAGGGAAATGTTCTCTCTCTCACTCCTGGTGGGTCCTTTCCTACTGTTTTGAATTGGGGGAGTCTGCCTGGGGTAGTGGGTGGGGTGGATTTTGCCGTATAATTGGGTCTGCAACATGTGAATGGCTATTGCTTTTGTGCTGGTGAGCCTACAGTGCTGTTTGTGCTGAGCATGTGCCAATGTTTGATGCCTCACCGATAACTGTTCCGTACCTTTTGCCCTTCAGGGAAGAGAGCATCTGACAGTCTAAGAAGCATTGTGGAAATGTACCATGTCCTGTGGAATTCCTATCTTCCAGTCTTTGGGTGGACTTCTAGATCTCTCTGGTTGTTCTGTCTCTGCTGGAGGATTCCCATCCCTTCAAATGATTCCCTGTTAGAAATATGAGTAGGTGGTCATCTGTCTCACAGCCCTCTGTAGCTTGGTCCTATATCTCCTAGAATTTTAGCTATCAGAATAGAGAAGATTTTAGCAAGAAAAAGAGAGAAGCTTATAGTGGCAGTAATGGTTGACCTTCTCCAGCCCTGTCTCCTTTCTCTCCCTGGAAAAAAAAAGGCAGGGTGGATCAGAGCACTTGTATCTCAAAGACTGCTGTGTGGCCAACTCTCCAAGATCCTGGACGTGACTCAGTGTGGGAGGGCGTGCTGACCAAATAGCAATGTGGCTTTCACAGGAATGCCTATGTTTCTATAAAAGGACATGAGAGCCTGAAATGAACTTTTTCTACCCATTTCATCTGGTGCTCCCTTCCCAGACATACACCAAAGGCAGCTTCCCCTTCTCTCTCACAGAAGAAGTTGTCTTTTGTTGGGTTAAGTTCTGCATGGGAGTTTAAATGAATGTCTGCAGTGTTTCTGCTGGGAGGGCCTATGCTACGGCACCCGCAGCACTTGCCCTGCAGGATCTCCGGGATTGTCTGTATTAGGTGACTGTAGTAGGTCCTTGACCTCACTGAGGATTCTGCTACCAGCTGAGGTGGCTGTCAGAGCTGAAACCCCTCTTCTGCTTTGTTCTCTCTCATATGCTGCTGTTGTTTTGCTGAGTTACATTTCTTTCCCAGCACACGGGGAGAAGGTGCATGCAAGGCTGACAGGCCCCCAATGACTTGCACAGGGGAATAGTCTTCACTGTATGGCATTGCATCATATTAACCATTATGAGATGATGCCACAGAAGCAGAAGTGTAATGAGGAAGGGAGTTTGCCTTGTTTTCAGGAGAGCTTTGGTTGTGCAAGTGCATTTTGGAAAAACAAAATGTCTTCCACATCAGTGGGAAAGTAAAAGAGAGCTTAAGCCCTATCTTATGTTACCACAAGGCTGGATTACAATTTTTCCTTTCACAACTTGTTTACTTTCCACTTCTTAAAGCACTGCAAGAAAGTTTTGTAAGCTGTGCAAGTATACACATTGATTTCCTATCTGGATTTCAGTAGGCTCTTCTAATTTTCCTGTCAGTGGTATGGAAGAAGCATATTCTGGACAGCAATCTGTACAAATCTGTACACAGCAATTCTGTGTAGGAAGTGGCATCTTCTGCTTAAACAGCACCTCAGATGGGTGTTTTCAATTCTCCTGTAGCCTTTTGTATAGAAAGGCAGCTGGGACCTGTGCTGATAGCAAAGTATTGGGCAGCCAGTGTGCAGTGGGAGGCACAGGGTATGAGAAGGGGGTGCCTGGCTGCTCTCTGCATGTTATGATACATGAATTACAGGGTCAGAAAGTTCAGCTGCTTCTGTGCAATGTCATGGTTACGGTTTGGGGGGCACTGGTAGTTAGAAAAGGAGGGAGCAACATAGGGCAGAGCTTTGATACACAGACAGGAGTAGAGGAGGAGGCTGTGTTGCCCAGAGCTCTGGAACCAGCATTTCCTCAAAGGGGTTCCCTGGGTGAATCCAGAGGGAATCTGGAGTGTATCCTCCTAATTCTCCAAAGTCTTGTCTTGGGCACTTGCTAAGACTGTGTTGATATTGTGATGTTTGTAAACTCTGTTGTATTGGTGCTTGTCAATGCATAGATTTTTTGATTGCTACAGTTCTGCCTGCTTGGCCAAACCAGCAGGCTGCTGCTCTTGGGTTTTCCTAGGACCTCTGCCTATGCTGGGCTTCTTAAAAATACACACAACTTCTTTCTTCCTCCATTCCTGATTTGAGTATTTGGTAATAGACTCTTTGGTATGTTTGTTTACAAGTAGTGTGGATTTTCTGTTGACCTGTTCTTTTGAACCTTTGGTTGAATACCAGCTGGTCCTGATGCCTCAGAGAGGAAATTAGTTGAAATACATTGAGTAATATCTTCCACTCATAACACTTCAGATTTTTGCCATGTGAAGAGCTTCTGTTCATGTGGAAACCGCCAACAAATACCATGTCATGAACGATGGTGCAAGACCGTCTTCTTTCTTGACTGTTCTCCTTCCACATTGATCATGTTTTGGCCCTTCTGTCAGGGTTCCTGATTTTGTTGTATTTGAAGAGTTTTGACTTAGTTCGTAAGGCTGTTCTGATGCCTCTTTTAGCCTAATTATGGTTTTGCTTTAGCTTAGTCCAACTTGTTGTCATTTTTTTTTGCTTGAAGGCATAATGTCCAGTTTTTGAGCTGGGTGGTTTATGTGTGTGTGGGTTTTTTTGTTGTTGTTTGTTTGTTTGTGGTTTTGGGTTTTTGTTTTTTACTTAACTGTGGTTCCTTTACTCTGTTCTAAAATATTTTGCTAATATTCTCTAGGCTCACACTGAACCTCTGATTCAGTATCTTTGCACAGTCCTAATGCCACAGGCAAGCATTTAATTTCTTAGGCTTTTCTTCTTAATTTCCATTTAACACACTTCTTCTTTAACACGCTTAGGCAGCTTCCTCTTGTGAGTTATATATTGCTGTGGTGCTTTGGAGGGTGTTTCCTTTTTTTTTTTTTGCTGCTGCAACGAAGCTCAATTTGAGTGCAGTGCATAGCCATTCTGTAATATTGATCATAGTCACATGACGCTGTTCTAGGTTGAAATCACAAATTGTGCTGCCTCTTAGAAGTTTTCTTCAGAAAAGAGTATTTATGGAATCCAAAAATGCCGTCTCTGCATCATCCCTGTCATGATGCTTATTTAGCTTGCAAGGGCATTGTCAGAATTTCTTACTGTTACATATTTTTGCTTTTGCAGCATCTCTCTCTTTCTGTCTTTTAACATTTTAATTGACCTTCTGGATTTGGTGGTCTTCTCTGTCAACATGTATACCTACTTATGGAATTTTATAGGGCTTCTGTATTCCTGCTGACAGGTAGTTTTCTTTGAGGTGGAGGTCCACTCCTGCACTCCTCCACTGATCATTCATTTACAATTTTTATGCTGATACCCACTGGTTATCTTCCTTCAGCAGACTCTTAGCAGCTAAACTTAGACATCTCATTTTCTGTTTCAAGATTTTGGGTACATTTGTACTTCTTAGCTACTTGCTCTTGGTTGTGTTGCCTGTTCTTGTGTTTGCTTGAATATTGAATATGATGTTGTTGTTGTTGTGACTGGTCCTTGGCAAAATTCAGGTAGGAAATACATTCCATCTGTCCTTTACCAGTCTCCAGAGAATAAATCTGAACAGTGCACACTGCTTAGTTGCTGACTTTCCTGGTAGTGTGTTTAAAAATTACCCCAAAGCCTTTTTAAAATACAGTGCCAGCAGCCTGATCTGCTTGAGAGATCCTTGGTCAGGACAGTGCTGGGTGTTTTGGGCAAGAGGATTCCAAGTGATGTGCCAGATTTTGGGAACAAGCCTATCTACATAGGTACTGGAGAACTATTTGCCTGTATAAAGGTTGGGGATGCTGATTTGTATGCTGATAAGAGGGACTGCAGTATGATTCATTATGACTGGTGGTCTCTGTGAAGAGTGTAGCACAGACTTTTGCAGAACTAACCTTATTTTTACATTGCTTTATTTTCCCTGATGTGAAAGGTGTGGAGAAGGGAGAAAAGTTATTTTTCCCTTTCTAAGGTATTTTTAAAATTTTCTGGTTAGTTGGTTACAGTGTTTCTGTGGACTGATGGTGATGTTGGTACTGACCTGCTGAGAACTGGGCTAAAAATCTCCTTGTGAAAGGTAAAGTATATGCAGTGTAATACTCATCATGTTGTTGAGAGCTTGTCTTCTTTACTAAAAATGGTATGAATAATCCAGGGTTTGTGAGTGTCAGTCAGGAAATCTTCAGCTTTGGTCAAGTCAGGGGGCCTCATCTTCATAGAATTAATAGCATGAGTTGCTCTGGAATATAAAATGTAACTCCTATTGCTATGGTTTTTTTGTCCATTCTGCTACCTAATTGTTATCAAAGGTATAATGAACTCCTGATGGATAAAAGTGGTTTCTTTTTTGGGGGAGGAGAAGAGAGAGAACAAAACATCCATTTATGGTTAGAAAAATTTTTCAAGTCTTCTGAAAAGGCAACAAGTAGTCCAAGAATGCTGGTTAAGTCTGTGACCCATTGGGTAATTGATGATTATAGGACCTCCCAGTAAAAGATTTCTAGACAATTTGCTAAACAGACTCTCCATACCTTCTCTGCTAGGTATATCAGACAGATCCTTTTTCAGGAAGGAGTAGCTGGAGGGAGACTGGAAAAGATTGACTGTCACCTGCAGTCCTGGAGAAACTTATGTCAGAAGTCAGAATAGAGCATGGATCTCTCCTGTTGTTGTTTTGCTGCTGTTCAGCAGCTCATGTGGCTGGCTGAGAGAAGCCAAGAAGCATCTAGCACAGGAATCCAGCCTAGTTCTTCCAAGAATGAAACAGTGATAAGACAAAGGATCAGTTTGCAGAAGGGTGTTTATAAACCTTGGGAAAGGGTGGAGGGCACATAGGAGACCTTATATGTACGACCCAATAGGACTCGTCCCTCAAATGAAAGGGAACAATATTGAGAGTCTCTTCCTTAAAGGTTAAATCTTTAGGAAGGCTCTGGAGATAGGAGTGAAGCCCTGGGTGGCTGTGTCCTGGGCTGACAAGCAGGCTTCTGCTTCTGCCCTCTACCAGTGATCACGGTGAGTTTCTGTGTTTGATGCCATTACCTTTTATGTACAGCTGCAGGCTCGTGCAGAGAAGGGGGAGTCATGCAATTGGATGGAGATCAGAGCTTGAAGCCTCTAAACCAGATGATAATTGTGCTCACTGGTAGTCAGCAGGCGGTGCAGAGGAGAGCTGGCCTGACTTGCTGTGATGAGAGGCTGCGTATAGGCCATGTCTGAACAAAACTGAGCTCTGGCGGGTTTAGTCCTGTGTCAGAGTCTATCTTTGCCATGTGGGTGTTAAGAAGTTTTATCCTCCCTAATGGTCTTTTAAGTTTCCTCCTAAACTCTTTCAGTCCGTGGCTTGCTGTCTGGGATGGCACAACTTGTGCCTGTCTTCAGTCTACGTAAGCAAACCTCAAATGTTGTTATACCTGACAGTGCCTTGAACAGGTGGGGCACATCTGTAATCTCTTGGTGGTTCTTTCCACTAGCTCCCTGCCATGTCCCAGCACCAAGAATGAATTTAGCATAGATATCTGACCCTGACCCAGGTTATTCCAGGTCCCAGTGGAGGGCACTCTTTGACACAGGAGAAGTTTGGCCAGACAGGGGTGAAAGTAACTTAACTGTAAACTAAATAAAACTAAATAGGGTGCCTGAATCACAAGCATTCTTCCTGTCTCAAAAATCCACCAGCTGGATGCAGGAGTGGGGATTTTGTGTAGAGTTTTCTAGGGCTGAAGCACACAAGCTGATTTTTATCCTAACTACCAGATATAGCAACTTAAATATATTTGTTCTGAGATCTTTGTCTTGGCCAGTGGGTGAGTCTTTCAAAATGAGTCTATCAGCATCCCAGAAACAAGGAGACATGTCAAGAGAAAGCATGCAAAAAGCATAAGGAGGTTTTGCTAGAAGGTAGCCCCAGAAACATGTCTGAGCTCGTGCCTGAGTGACAGGGCTCATGGGTCATCTGCTCTGTGTGCTGATGTGCTTCTATGGGGTTTATGGGCTGCACAGGACTCGTCTTTCTTAGTCCTTGCTTTCTGTGCCCTTCAGAACAGTTTCTCCAGGGAGAGTTGCCAAGCCCCATCACAAATGCAACTTCGACATCTCGGACAGGTGTCATCAACACTTCCTTTGCTTTCAACCTTGATGTTTTGCTAAGTTCTCCTGGTGGTCATAGGGTGAGCTTTGTCTTGGGAGGCTGCTCATTTGAAACTGTGTCAAAGTTGGCTGAGCCAGATTGATATCTCACTTATTAGGCGTGGTCAGGTATCTGTCTCGGCCCTTGCACTTGTCTGGTTGGAAGATCAATTGGTGCAACTCATTAACCCAGCAAACACTGTGGTTGGTTTTGATGGTCTTCAGCCATTTTTAATGAGCGAAATTGGATTACCAGGTGATCAGGCCAGCACTAGAGCAGGGGCAGGGTAAGGAGTGGGATGTGGGTATCGACAGGAACATACATTTGTGGGAGAGGTCAGGGATGGCAAGACCTCCACTTTGTTGGAGCCAGGCATTCATTCTGCTCAATTCTGTTGTAAAACCTTGCCTTGAATATCCTGACAGTTGTAAATGCAGTGGGGAAACCTCTCTTATGGCCTAACTGCAATGGGTATCTGGCTTTTATCTCTTAATTTTTGGGTGATAAAGAAGATTTTCATCTTGGTTGTGAAATTGGATTAGGCTTGGTTGAGCCTGTACTGAGCTGTAGGGTAGTTGGCAGCGTTACGGTTTCATGTCATGCCTCTGTTTATCCCCTCTCTCTCCTGCTCAGCTCGGCATTGCTGCAGGCTTTCTGGTCCCTCCAGTTCTGATTCCTAATGTGGAGGATGTGGAGAAGCTGGCCTACCACATCAGCATCATGTTCTTCATGACTGCAGGTGTGGCATCAGCCCTGTTCATCCTGGTCATCATAGGTAAGGAGATGGGAGTGTGCACATGAAACCAGATGGGACTGAGAAGATCAGCTGATGTGTGAGAGGGGGCCTGTGTGTCAAGAAATGGGCTGGGCAGGTCATCTGGGGATGTGTTCTAGCATGCAGCTGACAGGGTCATGCAATACCATATCTTGCTGCTTCAAGCCCTTGATGAACAGCACATGTAGAAGGGAGTATAAGAGGTTGTGAGTGAGCTTGCCAAATTGTTAATTTTGTCCATTGCCTGCATAATAAAATCCAGGCATGAGTAAGTCCTTTAAAAGCCAACAGAATTCTTATAAGTTTCATAGTCATCTTCGCTGCAAGCAGGGTGCTGGGCCTTGGATTATGTCTGGGACCTGACTACCTCTGAAGAGTAGAGAGAAAGAGGCAAATTGTATGGCATCACAGGAACAAGCTGTTCCCAGTAGAAGAAAAGGTAACCAGTTATGAGTGGAGAGAATAGAGCATTAAGGACAGTAGCAGGACACTAGAGGTGCAATTCCCCTGCTTAACACATGAAGTAGAAGCCAGATTTTTAGCATGAAAGACTGGCATGCTCACTGGAGAGCTGACTTTATTTGCTGAATTCCCTGCAATTTTTTGATAGGCTTCTCTTGCCAGTTTGTTTGTGTTGCTGGTGTCTGAATCAGATGTAGACTTGAAAGAATGTGGGGCAGGGAATAGACAAGGTATAAAAATGCCTGTCTGGCACCTGGCACAGCAGTATCGCCTGTAACTGGGATTTCAGGATGCTACTTTAATGCTAGTAAGGGACAGCAGATGGCTTGGCCTGAAATAGAACCTGGCATTGGTTATTGTTCCCTGGGCATGGGGCACTGCAGAGCACCAGGCCACCTTTGTCAACTGACTTGTCCTATTCTACTTTGGCATTTATAAATCCACGTAACACATTTGCAGCTGGCTGGTCATCCCTCTAGAGCCAAAGGCATTAATAGTCCTGAGAACTCTTTTGTTGCTGCTGGACACTGCCTACACAAAAAGCTAATTGAAAGCAAGGTGTTTCCCTAGTGGCAGGAGTTATTGTTGGAAGAGAGCCTGTTCTCTCCTGTTCCTGGATAAGTTCATGCATGCAGATCAAAGCTTAAGGACAATGGTGTGATTTGTACAGTTGGTTCTGCTAGCCCCTGTGCCATCCCTCAAATGGCTCGGTGTGTGCTCAGGCCCCTCAACTGCACCATTACAAACAGATGTACTCTGTGTCTGGTTTCAGTCTTCAAGGAGAAGCCCCCGAACCCTCCAAGCCGAGCTCAGGCCTCGATCCAGTCCAGACCGGCTGCGGAGTATTCCTACGTGCAATCCATCCTCCGGCTGCTCCGCAATGCCAACTTTTTGCTGCTCATGGTCACTTACGGTAATGTCTGGCCTTTCTTTTTGTGCAGTTATCACTGCTTCTCCCTCTCTCTCTGTGCTCTGCTGGGGCAGTAACTGGCTTGAGTTGTTTAGGGGAGCATAAGGATAGCTGCGTGCCACAGACCAGGAATCCTTATAGCCCAGTATTCTTCAGCAGTGGTTACCAGCAAATGCATGGGGATGAGTGAAAGGAAGCCAAGCACACAGAGGATGATATGCCCCCAAAACTGTTCTCCCAGTCTTTGACTGTTTGCTGTTAGGGGATTTCCTTATCTGTTCTTTTTTTCTAGTCCTTTAGTTAATTGCAGTGAACTGTTCTAAGTGCTTGCCTAAGAAATATATGGAAGTGTCTGAGTGCAAGTCACAGCACTGAGTGAAAGTAATTTCCCAAGGCAAGGGTATGACTGCCAGGCATCCCAGTAGAGGTCTTGTGGAGTATAAAGATGTGCAAACTTCATCAGCTTCCTAGGCAGTCCCTGTGAAGCAACTGGAAGGAGGGATTGGAGAACATCTTTTTATGCCATCTGTGCTTGCACACTGAATTTGCTGCTTGCTTCTCTTCCACAGTCTTGGTCTGTTTCTTTGAGGGCAATGTGGTGTGTTGCATCTATTCCCTGATGCTGAATTGGCATACAGAAAAGTGTTTTTCTTAGCAGAAAGGCCATTGTGGTCTGTGCCTGGCTGCATAATGGGGTATACTGTAGCCAGCTACTCTGTAGGGAGTTTTGTCCTCACTCTTCCTACCAGTTTGCTATGGAAGCTTCTCATGGGGAAAGTTAAATATTGCTGAAAGTTCTGCACATTCTGCCAGCAATTGTATATGAAAGACCTGGTGGATGAGTATGTAGGTTGGAGAGAGCGAGACAGTAGCTTTGTACTTGCTGAGAATACTAATGGTCTTTGGAGTTGTTGGAATCTCTGCTCCTTTCCTTCTCAGTGCAGTAGACTTCTAGAAATGCCCTTCTCGGATTCCGCTTAAGCTCTGCTGGTTTACATTGCAGCTTCTGGGTTTGACTTTTAAAAAAATTTTTTTCCGTAGTAAATAATGCCCTCTCAGAAAGTGAAGACAGGAAAACCTGCAAGGCAGACTGTTTCTCAAAGTTGGATTTTGTCATCTACTCAGTTCACACCCTTCAGGAAAAAGAAAGGGGAAAGCATTTGCTCTAATAGACGTAAACAAGGCCTGGAGGAGAGAGGAGGGCTCTTAGTACAAAGAGCATGTTTAGAATCTGACCTTCCTGGGATAATTCTTTTCTGGCAGTCACAGACAGTGTGGAAAATCAGTGGCTCATAATTAATTTTCTCTTGCTACTGGTCTGTGCATTTATTTTGTTCTTCTCTGTGTCAGCCTCATGCCAATCTCCAGCTTGACTTGAAATGGTGACTGTTACTCAGAGAGGGAACTACACAGTGAAACTTTTTTTTTAAACTTGTCTGGGTTTAAAATGAGGACAGTTTTTCCTACTCAAGTCAAAAGTTACAGAGCCAAGATTTAAGACATCTGCAGCCACATGAGTGCAACTGAGTCATCCTGCCTAGCTAACAGAAAAGATACCTGCAGCCTGTCAGCTTTTGTGTTAGCGTAGCACGTGTCAGAGGAGAGAGGGGCAAACCTGCTGCTTGTTCATTTCCCCTGGCTGTAGGAAAAATTGGGATCCTTCAGCAATGCCCAGTTGGAACAGGTCTGCAGACCTCTAAGGTCTTGGTATTATCAGCAGCCAACAATTCCTTTCTTGTGGGAACACTTGCAGTGCTGGAAACAGTGGTGGCACTGCTGCTATGTCAGTGCTACTGAACTGTTCTTCAGGAGAGCCCTCAGAGAGCCTTTTCCCAAGGCAGCTAACATTGCTTCCATAAAGCTGAGGTTTAACATGGAATGGACATAAAGAAATTCTGAGTCCATGGGGTTGAGCTCTGCATTGGAGAGCACATTGCTACTGGGAGGCAGTAGGCAGGAAAAGGGTGGGAAGTTCTGGGAAAGGCTGCTAAAATGGGAGTATTGAGACAGTCTTAGAGCATCAGCATTTGGAATGGTAATGGGGCAGTGAGGAGGAGGCAGGGCAGTGAGAGCTGCATAAGGCAGCATTGTTGGGGAGGATCAGAAGGATGGACAAGCGAGAGACCAAGAGTCTGGCATGTAGGTAATAGGCTGCCTACCCAGGAAGACCTGGTTTCTAATCTGAGGCTTAATAAGGGCTCCTTTTGGAGCTGTAGGCAAAAAAATTCCCTGTTCTGGCCTCTATAAAATAGAGAAGACACTGAGGTATCAAAAACTTAAAAGCAAACTAAGGTAACTAGCTAAAGAATCAAGTGGCGCCAGACCTTCAGATGTCCTGCTCCCACCTACTAGTTCTGATTTCCTTATCTGGGTGGGCAAATGGCCACTTTCCCTTTGGAAACTACCACTGTCTGTTTTATGGCCGTTCAAACAGCTGTAATTTTCAGAGAAGCTTCACTGAGCAACTGTGACAGTAAAAGTGCCTGCAACTTTTGCCAGCCCTCACATACGCAAATTTGACACATTGTCTTGATTCCTAGAATGTTTTGCCTGATTCTTGTGCCAAGTGTTGCTGCCACCTCCTACTTTCCACCCAGCCTGGGAGCAGGGGCCCTTCTCTGTCTTGGAAATCACATGCATCACAGAGCTGCTGTAAAGCTGGTTTACTGACAGCATCAGGTACCAGAGCAGCATCTGGCTGTCTTCACAAGGCTGCTGTCCTCTTGGCTGGGTGAGAAATAGAGGTGCACAAATGAGTGATTAATATTTATTCCCAGCTTTTCAGTGAAGCAGTAGAAGGACTGTGCTGATCTGCCATACTCCTGTGTCTTGGCACTGCAGCTTGTGTTGTCACCTAGTGAGTGGCCTGCTCCAGAGGTGGAGATCAGATGAAGCTGAATTAGGGTCTTGTGAGCTGTTTTGCCATAGCCAAGTGTTGCAAAGAGACAGCTTTCAAGGCTGGAGGGCGCCTCCTTGCTGTGACATCTCCAGTTGTTCTCCCCCATCTCTGGCTGCTGGCCTTGGTGGAGTTTCCGGCCTTCCTGAGTAACTCTTGGTAAGGATTGGGTGGATTCTCCTGCCTAAAGAGCATGTCACTCAACTCACTAGCCTCTCCTGTAACCTTCTGACACATGATTGTGAAGCATGAAGCAGGCAATATTTGGGATCACTTGCATAAGAGTCTTCATCTGTTGTCTGTACCATACAGCTGTGGAGTGAGGTTTGCTTAATCATAGAATGGTTTGGGTTAGAAGGGTTCTTTAAGATCATCTATTTCTAACCCCCATGCCACACGCAGGGACACCTTCCACTAGACCTGGTCACTCAGAGCCCAGTCCAGCCTGGCCTTAAGCACTTCCATCTACTTCCATCTGCAACCTGTTCCAGTGCCTCACCACTGTTGCAGTAAATTGAAATGTTGTCAGAGATGGTGTGTGAAGGAAGTATGATGCACCCTCCAGCTGCCAATCTTGTGGCTCCTCATAGTCCTGTGTACTGCAACAGGTGGCCAGTGCTCAGTGGAAGACTGGGCTAGGCATAGGATTGCTGAGTACTTAAAGGTCAGGGGAGCTAAGGGACTTTAGGGTTTGGAGAGCTTAGGGGTTTGTTCCCTCTGTCAAAGCTCTGCCTGAGAGACTGCACTTCGTATCCTGTATTGTGAGTTTCTGCTTTTAGCTGAGGCTTAAAGAGGAAAACTAGGAAGTGGGAACTTGTTTTGTCAGGATTTCAGGCATGTGTGCCAGACTTTTTAAACCCATGGCTCCTTGTGGAGCCTATAGATGTGTGAGCTGCAGTGGTGAAATCTGTCCCTAGCTTTCACCTGTCAGGATCACTGAAGCCTTGAAGAGAAACCAACTGCAAATGTAAATTACTTTCTGAGAAGAAAGTTGTGCTAACTGTTACAGACCTCATCCACCTGGGGAAGGTTTCTCAGTATCACCCAAGGTGAGAGTGTAGCCGTTGCAGTACTGCTGATCCAGTGCACATGTGCTATAAGCAAAGCTGTTGGGTTTTCTGCCCTTTTCAGAAGGTGTTTAACCAACGAGAGTTGCATGTAAGAGTGTCTGAATAGGGCTTGACCAGCATCACCCCAACAGTTTCATTCTCACCTTGGGTGATACTGAGAAACCTTCACCAGGTGGCTGATGCTTGTAACAGTTAATGTAACTTCTCTTTCAGAAATACAATGACTTTCACATTTTTTTTTTCAGGCCTCAGTGATATCTCTTAAAATGCAAGAGTATTCCCATGCAGACACACACAGCAGATGCCTGAGGGTAGTGCTGTCTGTGCTTCACCAATCAGCTCCATTCCTCCTTGTCTTCTGGTGTTTCTTGACTTGGAGGTAATGTTATTTACTGGCTGTTTGCAGGGAGAATGCTGTCAGGCTCTTCTTTGGGAGGAAAACACACAGGTCAATGACACTGTTGTTAATTGAATCTTAGGTCGTTGTTCAAGGTGTGGTGCTGAGGCAGGTGCTTTTCCAGTATTCTGACTTGGCTGGGGGTGGAGGAGAAAATTGCAATGCTAAAGATGGATCTGGCTGTGAGAGAGGGTTGAGACCCTGTGGAGGAATTGAAAAACCTTTCAGTACCAGAAATGTGCACGGTCCTTCCTCTAGCTACTTAGGTAAGAACCATCCTGAAACTGCAGGGTACTTCCTCCTGCACGCTGAGGGCTGGATGTTGGTCTGCATTTCTTTCAGTAACCTATGTCTAGCCAGTCTGGCTCACTCTTCTGAGACTCTGCAGCCTTGTTCTGGGACTGATAGTCCCAGACATTTGTCTCTGCATTTCTACCCTTTTGCAACCTAGCAGGAGAGTAGCAGGCTCTGAATGTGCTGCATTTTTATCCCCCTCTCAGGTCTGAATGTAGGTTGTTTCTACGCGTTGTCCACTCTGCTGAACCGCATGGTGATCCATCACTACCCAGTAAGTGCATCCAACCCTCATGGCCCTCTGATGCTTGCTGTTGTCCAGCACTGGCTGCTGAAGGAGAGTGTGTGAGAAAGGCAATGTCACAGCACTCCTGGCTGACTCTAGCACAACTTGGCTGTTCCTTTTTTTCTTTACACCACTCCATGCAAAAGCTGGTCAGCTCTAGAAAAGGCAGCTACTTTGCAACCTAAATCAAAGTATTTACTTCTGAGAAAACCTTCCAGCAATTTTCTCCCCTTGTTCCTGGCTGTGATTTCTACAGGGACGTCTGTTCCAGGAGGCTGCCCATGTTCATGCTCTGGTGGCAGAAGGGTGGAGTGCCTTAGTACCTGAGCTTTTGTACAGCTTACTGCTGGTGCTGCGTGCCACAGGGCTCCTTTCTGGGATGCCTTGTAGTGAGTCCCAATATTTCTTAATCAGTCTGGCCCAAATCCTAACACCAGACAGCAAGCTTCATAGGGTTTATGTTAACTCCTCTGAGCGTATCTGCTCACACTGGCCAGTGCACACCTTTTTCTCGAGGCTGGCTCAGAGAGAATTGCCAGACCACTTTTTTTCATGGACCAGAATGCACTGGCTCATAGTGGGGCAGAAGTGTTCTTAAAAAGACTAGTTCTGGTTAGTGTGTTACTAGCAGAAAACATGTATGAGGACTACCTTTGGTGTCTCTTCCTCTCTGGGTTTTCTGCACTTTGCTTTTTGTTGGATATCACTTAGCTCCTGCATTTGTGTGAGTGTGTATGTGTCTCACCACAGGGGGAGGAGGTGAATGCTGGCAGGATTGGACTCACCATTGTACTGTCGGGGATGGTTGGGGCTCTCATCTCCGGCCTCTGGTTGGACAGAACCAAAACCTACAAGTAAGTCCCTTGTTTGCCTCTGTGCCCCTGGTGACTGTGCTCTTCCTCCATACTGTGCAAGGAGCAACCCTGTGCAGTTGCAAGTTTGCAGCCCAGACACTGAATAATTGAGAGGATTTGTAGGGAAAAAAACAGGGTTCTTCAAAATCCAATTAGTCTGAGTGAAGTTTGTAGCTGTGCATTAGCCTGCACAGGGCCCATACAAGGTCTGGTGTCAGTGGTCCCTAGGGAGTCATGGAAAGAAGATGAGATGGCCCAGTAACTGCTTCGTCAGGGATGACAGAGTTCTTGGCACAAGAAGACTGTACCAGACCATTTCTCAGCCCTTACAAACCAGCCTCTGTGAATTTTTGTCCAGCTTAATGAAAGGCACATTGAATGCAGTGCCCAGAGGCATTGTGTTGAGGGTGTGTTGCTGTATTTAGGGCAGGCATAAGGGTTATTGAGGTTACGGGTGGATGATTGTTTGTTGCCTGGTGAGTTGGGAAGGCAGATCTGGCCAGCGTATCCTGCTATCTGCAAAGGGACAGTTAAGAGTCTTTGCTTGTCCTGCAGCTCCCAGTCTTCAGGAATTCGAATCTCACTGAAACACCTCTGTAAGATATCCCAGGGGATGGAGCCTCTTGTGTCTTATACTGGGGTCCATGTAATCAGCTTTTTGGTTTCTCTGCTGTCTTTTACTGTGCTTTGACCTGTTGTCTGAGCAGGTTGGGTGAGAGGGGGCTTTACTGGTGATGTGCTGGTGATGACTTAAAAGCAATTTCAGAGTTTTTTTTCCTTTTCATGCCATTATCCTCTCTGGTATCTTGGGCCAGAGAAGCATACTCTCATTGTAGACACCTTAGATTAATCCGGCTAGCTGTGAGCTTGCAACTTCTGAAGTGGCCTCTGGCCCTAGCTGTAAAATACAGGGATCAAAAATAGAAGATTGGCTTCTCTAATAAGAAAGAATGGTAGGTCCCTAGCTGTAAAATACAGGGATCAAAAATAGAAGATTGGCTTCTCTAATAAGAAAGAATGGTAGGTCCCTAGCTGTAAAATACAGGGATCAAAAATAGAAGATTGGCTTCTCTAATAAGAAAGAATGGTAGGTGAGGACTCCTGGGTGCTGGGAAAGAGGAGCAGGTGACTAATACAGAGACTGTCAGGTCGTTTGTTGCTGTTTCTAGATGGTTGTGTGGCACTGAGTAGTTCTCATTTGGGAGTCCTGGGAAACAGAAACACAACTGTTAGAACTGCACTAGCTAACCATGCAGTGTGACTTGTGTCTCTTTCCAGCCCAGGGCTAGTGGTGGGGTAGCCCCAGCTGGCACTGCTAGACTGGATGATCTTCCTGATTCTCCATAAGTGAGGTTAAGTTGCAGGATGAAGGCTTGAAGATCTTTCTGGCTCACCATGCAGAGCTGGGACTTGAAATTTGGTAGAATGGGAGAGAGAGAAAAACCCATATCCTCACCTTCCTTGGAGGGACCATGTAGGTAGGCAGAGCTGCTACCAGTGCAGAAAAATAGGACTAAGCCATCTATGGAGTTTATCCTACAGACCCCAGGAACTATCTGGTGATAGCTGTAGCTGTAGGTGAGGAAAAACCCTGCTATGAATTTGTTCTCCATTAAAGCCTGCAAAATGGATTTCTGTGAAACTAGCACATTTTTTTTTCTGGGTGCTACATAGTCTTTATTTAGCCCCATTTAAAAGTCTATTTTAAAAAACTGTCAAGATGCCAGATGTTCTAGGTGGGTACCCTCCCCCTTCCCCCGTTGCTGAGATAGTGTCAAGAATAAAATGGTAAGCACATGAAAATCAGGAAGGAAAGATATCAAGTCCTTTTTTTAGTCAGCTTGGAGAGAGAGGGAAGCAAATGAATGGGATCCAGCTGTGATTGAGGGGAGCAGGGGAAGGTTAATAACAGAAGGAATTGCAGAGCTCTATACGCATGTTTGATCTTTACTGTGCCATCAGCAGTTCCTTGAAAGGGTGAGGCTGTGCTAAGTCAGGCTTTCCCCATCTGTCATGCTGGGGCACTAAATGGCTTTGCACTCTTGCTTTTATTTGGCAGGCAAGTCCCTGCAGCAGCCCCTGCACTGTTCTTGTTTTTGGAATAGCAGGCACAAATTTGGACCATACAAATAAATACATGAGTGAGCAGTGCCAGAACTGGGGTGGTCTCTGCTGGTATGGCTTGTTGAGAACAGCCCCCCTCTTCAAAAGAGCATGTTTTAGATCATAGATTCAGGAGAAGACCTTCAAAGTTTTGACATCAAGTTAAATGGGGTTCCATGTTCATTCTTAAGGTTCCTGGCTCAGAGGACAGATGGGGTTGTGACACCTGGAGACTGCTGGGTGTATTGGTGTTTGTAGGGGAGCCTGGCTTGGAATGAGATGTTTGGGGACTGAATTAATCACCACCTCTCTTTGGCCATGCTTTTCTTTTAAGTGCAGTGTTCACATGTCCTCAGGTCCAGCTGGTTGCAGTCAGTGCTCTCCACTTTCACTGCTGCATCTCTATAAGGAAAGATGTCAGAAATATCCATCTCTCTCTCCATTGACTAGTCAGAGGATCTCAAGTGGTGTTTTAGGTCTGTACAGATTCAAAGTGCATTAAAATTTGGGGGAAGGAGGAAAGACTTGGAGAATGGAGAATGGGGCACTTGGGTCTCTTCCACTGAAAGGTGAGTGCTCTCCCAGCTTAGCCTGATCTGCAATTTGAGCCTTCTTATTGTAGCCCTTTTTCAGGCTAGTCCTTGTATAGTGGGTATGTCTTCACCCTGTCCTGCCATATGTCTTATATCAATAATTTACCAAGGCTGTCCTTTCTTGTGAACTTCATACAGGAAGAAAGTGGCATAAAACTGAATGCCAAAGGATCAGGGTGTGGTGAAAACCAAAGCAGTCTTCTGCAATTCATGTCTTTCTCCAGCATCTGACACCTCAGTGTCTTCAGCAATGAGATCCCTCTGGAGCATAGGGACGAGGCCTTTGTTCAGGGTCATGTGCAGCCTGGAATGTGCCATCGTCATGGCAAAGCCTGTGGAAGCCATCTGTCATCCCCATCCATACAGTAGAGCATCCTGGAGCTGCACACAACATCCCAGTGAGCAGCTAAAACTGTTGTATGTGGCTGTGTCCCCCACCCCACCTCTTGCCCGCGGCTTGTTCATTTGTTGCTTCAGATGTTGCTTGACTCTAGTATTTTTGCAGCTGCAGTCCTCTCTGAGTCTTGTCCTGTCACGTCTGCTTTCCTTATCCAAGTGACCTTGTGAGACAGGGCTGGGCTGGGCCATACCCATTCCTTGCTCTGAGGCTTCTTCTGGAGTTGACTGAACAGCAGGAGTTGTGTTCTTCATTTCAGCTCTGTTCCCTGCTGGTGTTGACCCTGTCTGGCTTTTTTCCCCAAGGTCTCTCTTTTCTCACAGTCCCTTGTGTGAGCTCTTTAATCTGCCTCTTCAGAAGGTCAGGGAATGTGACTGGAAGGGCAGATGAATGTCAGGGAAGGTTAGGTTCATCTAAGTGACAAGCATGTCAGGTCCTTCAGAGATCTCCCTCTAGCTCTGCCACAGAGACTTGGCACTGGTGCCTTTGTAGCAATACTTCCACATGGGTGCACTGGGTTTCCTTCCCACACCCCAGAGCACAGGGGTGGGTTAACCCCAGTTTTCCAAAGGTGATGTGGCAGGATGCCTAACTTCCAGCCTGTACTCACTGCACTGATCAGCCTGTTAAGTAGACAGTCTCTGTTCCAGACAGTGAAAATTGTCACTCCCTGTAGAGCCATCATGGGAGCAGGTTGCTAAAAACACCAGAATGCAGTGCTGTTGTGCTCTGTGAATCTGCTTCTCCTCCTTTGTGCTTTTCTGGCTCCCATGAGATTTATGGCTATTATAAGAGGCTTATTAAGCTAAAACTGGGCCTTATTCCATGCCCTGGTGTCCCTGGGCCACAGAACATTCTTGTCCTCCGGTGAACAGGGTGTGAAAGGCAACTTCCTGAGAACACCTGGCCACGGTGTCTTTCCCTAGGGGTTTCTTTGTTTCCCCATGCACCTGTGGCTACCAATATCTCAGTTAAACTCTCTTGGAAATTTTGGGTCTTGCTCGGACTGCTGAGCACTAAATCCTTTTCTTGTCATCAGTGGTATGCTTGGGGGAGCAGGGTTTTGCTAAAGTCTGGTTTAGCAGAAGTCTGCTTGTGTGTTTAAGGCTGTTTCTTGCTGCAAGAATTGCACTCAGGGCTGTCTGTTCAGCTCCTGTGAGGGGCTGTGGTGAGCAGGCAGCAGTTCATGGCTTCAGGGTGCTTCCTTGTCTGTGATTCCCACAGCACTCAAGCCCGTGGTCCTGTTCTTTCATAAGGATCTGTTGATTCACTTTGTCCTACTGCAGATTCAGGGAGGTCAGTGAGGAGAACTTCCTAAATGAGGTACCGATGGCAAGATCAGTTTTCTCCATTTTGCCCTCTCTGTAGTTCTGCAGTTTCAGTGAAGAACATGTTCAAGAGCTGCCTGCAGCTATGAGTCTGCCTGCTCTAGTTCTCAGTGGGCACAGTTGTGTTCTGGGAATTTCTCTCTTGACTAATGACGTAGCATCAACGTGAAACAAAGTCTGACCACGTCTGGTCACTGTCTCATTCATCACCTTTGCCTGGAGACAGGGGGCAAAGTGCAA
This sequence comes from Climacteris rufus, assembly GCA_013398175.1. Lineage (NCBI taxonomy): Eukaryota > Metazoa > Chordata > Aves > Passeriformes > Climacteridae > Climacteris > Climacteris rufus. The sequence continues at coordinate 202,445 of VZRZ01008810.1, read as the reverse complement.
CATTTGGCAACTATCATGATACTGAATCGGATACAAATCACTTGGAGTACCTGAACCATAAGCCTAGAAAACTGACTGAGATTTTTGTGTGCCTGTCCTGAGACCTCTGCACCGAGCCCAACACTGGCTGTTGTGAGGAAAAAAAATAAAAACCCCCATGGGCCAAGTGTGCCTGCTGGCAGTGACTAAACTTCCAAGGGCCACAGCCACCTCTTGGAGGACTGCACAGTATTTTAGATCTCATTGCTGTGTAGTTTGGGATCTCCTGCTTATGAAAGGAGCACCCAGTTCAAACTTGGCTTGTGTAGCCCAAGTAAGGAGCTGTAATTCTAGTTTTGAGCTCCTTTCCTAATCATCTCTTTCCTTCATGGCTGCTTTTCAAGGCATGGGAGGCATAAGAACTGATAAGATACCTGAGGAACCTGCATTGAGCAGTAAAAGGCTTTTACTTGCATCTCTTTCACTTTCTGGGACTGCTCTCTGTCTGCTCAGTCTGTCTTTCAGCTCTTCTCTTTCTGCAGCCTCCAGGCTCTGTGCCAGCCATGTAGCAGCTCTCTGCAATGGACTATAACAGAAGTAAGCAGCCCCTTTATGCTGCCTTCGCAGATTAATTTTTTCCTCTGTGAAAACTTTGGAAAGAACATATTCTAGAAATGATACAGCACTGGAAGTTAAGGGATTTAACTACTCCTTTGGTACACAGCAAAATTACTTGCCACAGCAAAATATTGTTTAGCCTTTCAATAGATTAAATGTGCCTGGTGAACCTTGTAAGTATGGATCAATAGCTGAAGCCTGAAATTAGCTTCTCAGGCCTGTATTTGGATAAGAATTGACATATGAGCATGAGCCCCACTGACTGCCATCATTGCAGCAGTGAGGGAGGACAGCAGCTTAGCTGGAACAGTCTGGATTTATCTCTAGTAATTCAGTGTACTGGAAACACTTTCTTACACATTATAATACTGACTGCCTGCTTGGGGCTGGATTTTTGACAGTGATCATGTGCATTAAAAAGGAAAAGTGAAAATAGTTTAAGATTTAGTTTCTTCAGTAGAATTTTAGGAATTGATACCAAACATATTCTTTAATGGATTAAGACTTAAATTTGGGAGAAAGTACACAAATAGCTTGTGATAATACATGTAACTTCTTCCTAAAAGACAGTGACCAAAAAGTTTTATCAACTCTGGTAACTGTTCTGCTTTCAAAATCCTGGAGGAATTTCAGTCAGGTAAAGGATTTACCTTTTCCTTCTCTCCCTCCTTTTCCTCCTAAAAACTATGTACTGTGTAAAGCTAGTGCTGCCTCTTGTACTAGAAAGAGCCTTGTTTTGCTTGACGTGGGAAGGGTTTTCTTGGTGTCTAATCAAGGATGACAATTGCTAAATGTTGCGGTAAAAGCTGGCCTGGGCTGCTGCATGTGTCTCACAGTACTGAGTCCACTGATGATCCTTGCATGGCCTGGCTGCAGGTTTGGCTGTTCCAGGATCTGCCTGGCATGCTTCCTGAGCACGGGGTGTCTTTGTCTCCTCTGCACAGAGGCAAGAGCTTGTGGCTTAGCTGCTGTTGGCTGGGGAACTAGCACTGTCCCTGCTAAATGCTCACATGGCTTGAGGGTGAGGCTGTGAGGGCAACCGGGCTTGCACATCACCTCTCCAAATAGAACAGGTAGTTTAAACAAAAGAAAGGAGCAGCAATGAAAGTAGTTTGGGACAGCATTGAAAAATATAGGCCCATAAGGCTCTAGCTGTGTTGACACCTCTTTACTTGGTGTTACTGCTTGAGAGTGCCTGATCTCTTCAGTTCCTGCTTATCAGTAAACATATTCAACTCATTATAGTACAGAGGATGCCCAAGAAAGATTAATGATCTCTTTATTTGGCTCTTGTTCTCCCCCTCAGGTGGCATCTGTCAGCCTGTGATAGAATCTTTCTTCTTCTGCTGCCCTGCTCTGTGTGCAGGCCCTGTCTGTGCTCTCTGTCAGTCCAGTTCCTCTGTCTGGGCATGAGTGTCAAGAGACCTACAGAGGTTTTTAATTTTTTTTTTTTTTTTAATCCATGTGCTACAAGCTCTACCAAGATCTGTGGGCAGAAAGCAGGACTGGATTAAATAAAACCCTGAGTGGACTAAATAAAAACCTGCTTGCTTTTTCTTGCAGGCAGACAACGCTAGTTGTCTATATCATGTCTCTGGTGGGAATGATAGTCTATACCTTCACTCTGAGCCTTGGCTATCTCTGGGTGGTCTTTGTGACTGCTGCCTCGCTGGGGTAAGTTCGTGTGCTGGCTGCTGTCCTTGACATGTGAACTGCTAGGGGATGAGCAGGGAGGTGGAGCTCCTGCTGTGGGAGGGACTGGGGAGAGCCACAGCATCTGTATGGCTCCTGTGTGGTTTAAGGACAAAATGATCTGCCCTTTCCATCTCTCACTTGTATGTGTTTCATTAAAGTCAGGGACAGTATTGTGACCCTGCTCAGCTGCAGCTGCCTTAATTGTTCCAGGTAATCAAGTGAAAACATTTGGAAAACAAGCCACACCACAGCCCCATAGATGATCAGTGGACAAGAATGAAAAGCATGTGGGCTTGAGTGGCTGTTTGACTGTGCTAGGGGTGATGCCCCTTAGAATTATGGTCTACACTGTGCCTCTTCAGTCTTGCTTCTCATTGTTGCTGAGTCTTCTTTTCTGTGTGCTTCTTTACAGGTTTTTTATGACAGGATACCTTCCCCTGGGCTTTGAGTTTGCTGCAGAGTTGACATTCCCAGAATCAGAAGGAACATCATCAGGGCTCCTTAATGTCTCAGCCCAGGTAGGTGTGCTGTTTTCCCTTTGCTTGCCTCTTTTTAGGCAGAGAGATGAAATTGTAGTTCCGAGCCTTGAGTGCTATTTCTTGCCCATTATTGGTGAAATGTACTGCAGATCTAAGCATCCTGGGACCTGGCTCTTTGAATGATGTTCCTCAGTGGCACCCATTCTGTTTCTGTTTAAGAAAATACATCAGGATGCCAGTTATCCTTGCCTTTTCCAACATTGCTCCTAACAGTTTAGGACCAGGCTCTTCTCCAGTGAGAGATGAGATCCCAGCCTTCGGGGTCATCTGTCGTCCCATCTGCTGCAAAGAGGTGCCTTTAGATCTGTTTATAACCAAACTAGCCTCACTAGGACAACTCTTTGGCTGGCCTGTATGCTCTGATACTTCGGTAAAGATGGGGAACTGTTTAGGCTGCTTTATAATAACAGTACAGCTTGACATTACCTTTGTTTGTTTGTAGATTTTTGGTATTGCCTTCACCATTGGCCAAGGGCAAATCATGGATCGCTTTGGGACAAAGGCAGGAAACCTCTTGCTTTGTTCCTTCCTCTTCCTGGGGACTGTTATGACAGGTAATTAAAATTTTCAGTGTTCTTCTGCTCTGGCTTTTTGCCTTGAGCTTGGCATATTAACTGAAGGGGGCTATGTGTGCAGTGCCTGCAGGAAAGGGCAGAACCCACACAGCAGTCCCATAGCAATGCTGTTATTCTTCTTTAAGCATCTAGTCTGTGTTACCAAGAAAATCCAAGGCTTTTTGCCCGGTCTTTGACTGGGGTCCCAAAGTTGTACCTTCTACTAGCTGCAATAAAGAAGCTCTATCCTGCTTGTTTCAGAAGTGCTCTCAGCCTTGTTCAGGAGAGTGGTTTCCCGTGCTCAGTGTAATGTGTTCTGTCTCTTCTGGGGCTTCTGCTGCTCCTTTGAGTCCTGGGAAAATTGTTTTGGGCTTTGCATGGTGACTTAACTACCTTCACATCTCTCTTCCTCCCTCTGTTCCAGCTTTCATTAAGGCTGATCTCCGAAGACAACAGGCCAATTTGGAAAATGAACAGACAGTGAGTAAACCCCCCTTCAATCCCTGCTGTGCCCTTGCTTTTAGCTCAGGACAACACCCAACCTCTTTCCTTTCTAAGAAAGGGGCTGGCTTGTGGGGAAGCTCCTTGTTGGCATTTTCAGACAGGTGGATGTAATCCCAGCTCTGCCAGCTGCTGGGGCCTCTGTTTGCTCACTGTTAATGTCATGCAGAATCTGTAGGCCCTGGTCCTCTGTGGGTCTGCAGGGCTTCACACATTTTCATATCAGTTAGGGCCAGATGTAGGGAGTGCTGTGCTCACTTCTCTACCTTGACTATGTGTTGAGCCCTTCAGTGCTTTGCTCCTTTTTGGAGCTGAGTAACCTTTATTCTAGGCCCCTATGCTGTCAGGTTATTCCTCTTACTCCTTGCTGTTAGCTGCCAAGCGGGGTTCAGTGTATGTGACTGGAGGAAGGTAAGGTGACCAAGCCCAAATGAGGGCTTGAGCAACCTGGCTGCTCATTCTTTGCATAGTGCTGTGGACAAAGCTACTAGTTCATACTTGCACAGAAGAGCTTGGGGTTTGATGTCCCTGTGGCATACTGTGCAATAAATGCAGCTGTTTGCATATGGGAGAAGGCCTCTGGTGAACTAATCTCAGAAGCTCTCCCTGCAGGGAAAGGGAGGCAACTGGTTGCTTGAGGCTATTTTCCTTACTGCTCTGGACCCCTCTTCTAGAATGTTAGCAGAGATAGCCACTCAGTGGTGGCTGAACCATTTCCTGATGGTTCAGGAAACCATCAGCAACCATGACTAGCAGAGTGTCAAAATCTCAGTTCTCTGCTGGCTTGAGTAATCTCTATTGGGAAGACACTGCTGCCCTCCTCCAGTGCTGGTGGCACAGTGAGTTAGTTCATAACATGCATGTGGAAGGCCCAGGAAAGGACCTGAGGTCCTTTGACAGTGAAGGTGATGCCTACTAGTAGCAAGGTCCTTTCACTTTGTCAGACATTTCTTTCATCAGATGAACTGTACATTTTTGCCTAAGCCATTTTTAGTATAAATCTTTTCCAGTCTAAGTATTATTGTAGGAGTTTGCTGCTGGATGTGGGAGAGCATTGACACCTGAGCAAAGGTGGTGCAGATGTCATTTTTATAGTCCTAAAAGCCTCCAGAACTGACAGTACTAAGAACCAGAGGGATGTGTGTGAAGTAAGAGGTCTCAGTCAGTCAAAAATTTCACTGGCATCTCCTTCCCCCTGAGGAGTCCATGCTCTGAGGAAGTCATGTTGGACACCCACACCCCCAGTTGTGGCCTCCACATGGCTGAGCTCACCCAGGTACTTCTCAAACTTAACCAACTGCAGGTGCTTGACCGACTGAAGGTAGGCTGAATCTGGTGTTCTGCACTAAGATGGATGCCTCAGCCAGGGGATCAGCTGGCTGGGCTTGGGCATTGTGTGCTGCCTTTGTGGAGAGCTCTGACAGAGTCATGTACTGGAGCTTTTCTATGTGGCACAGTTGCCTTATACATGCTTGGGTGATTTTACTGGTTTCTTCTTTGCCTGTTTCCCTTTTTTATTTCGATTTGCTTTCATTTCCTTCCCTACTTGCCTCCATATTTTCTGGTATGGTGACTTGTGACTGTTGTTACAGAGACTCCAAGGCAGCAATCAGATCATGGATTATGGGACTGTAGCTTGTAACTCTAACCCCATCAATTCCCACTCCTGCTCACTAGCTTATACACACCAAGGTAGGAGAATTGCACTAATCTTCTCTGAACACTCACGGGGTGGCACAGGTACCAAGCCGATGGCATTTCTGGGGTGACTGCAATGCCTGTAGAGTATCAAGAATCTTTCTGGCCTTCTCAGGTACTCACTTGAGAGGAAAGACAAGACAGCTTCCAAGAACAGAGTGGAGATCTCACCAGACTCATGTCAGGTAGAGGCACAGGGATTCGGCTAGGTACCATAAAGCAAAGGCTGGTGCTGAAGCAGATGGAGAACTGCACTGTCAGTCATTTGTTAGGGAGAGGAGGTGCAGACATTTGGATCTTCTTCTCTGACATTATTTTCACAATCCAGACTCTTGACTGGAGGTGATACCAGGAACCCTTTAAAGAGTTGGCTTTGATCACAGCCAGGGTGCATGGCCAGCTTAAAGAAGGAGGTTTAAAAACATTTGGCAAGGACAGGATCATCGGTTTGGTGCATTTTGTTATAAGAATGCCTGAAAATTGTAAAGCTCTGTGCTTCTTGATCTGTGAATCTCAGTGGCACTTTGCATTTTCTCAGCTGTTGCTTGGGGTGGTATGCTTTACTACGCACTGTCCTCTGTTTCACACTGACAGGCTGGTCTGCTAAGTTATCCATACTACCCTTTGCTTTTCAAGGTGTTGATAGAGTGTGTCTATCACTTAGTGCCGCAGCCAACAGGACTCACAGGCAAGAGCAGGATGAGTCCATTGGGAAAACCAGCCTTAACCCTGCTAAGACTAGGGCATGTGCCACGGGGACCATGAAGGTGCTATGATTTGATGGAAGTGTGAGGAAGAGACCCATGGGCAGGGAAAGATTTGTCTCCAGACTGAATGCTTCTGAAGCTGTCTCCTTGTTGCAGTCTGGCAGTTTTAGCAGGGTACATATGTGGTGTTGATTTGGGACCAAGTTGTTGGGAAGCTGTAGCTGCATGAGCTGGGCAAACCCACTTGGGGTATACGGGAACTGTTTTGATGGCTGAAGTTTATGTTGTAGCCTTTGTTAGCAGACCTAGCTTGGTACAATTGCCAGTGTTACTACTGATATCCTGGTTGCAAAACAGACACTGCAAGGGAGTTTCAGGCATGAGGCTGTGTAAGGCCTGTGTCAAAACTGCTTCCATAAAGAAAGACGGGTCATTTTCATAGGAGAGTCATTTCTGAGCAGAACAGAAGGCCCAAAATGGAGACTGGACCTACTTCATAGGGAAGTCTGCACTTCCCTGGGACCCAGGTTAAAGATTTGAAGAGAAAGTTTTCTACCCTGGTGCAGCCCTCAGATTATTATGCATTATTGATTTTTCAGCTGGGCAGCAATGAAGTCCCAACAAGTCCCAAGGAAAGGTCGGTCCAGGTTGACTAACCTGATCTCCTTCTGTGGCAGGATGACTCACTTAGTGGATGAGGGATATAGTATTAGTGGATGCAGTCTACCTGGACTTAGTAAAGTCTTTGACACCATTTCCCACAGCATCCTCCTGGATAAACTCGCTGCTCATTGCTTGGACTAGTGCAGTGTTTGCTGGGTAGAAAACTGACTGGATGACTGAGCCCGAAGAGTGATGGTAAATGGGGTCAGCTGGCATCAGGTCACCAGTGGTGTTCCCCAAGGCTCAGTATTGGGGCTGGTCCTGTTTAAGGTCTTTATTGATGACCTGCATGAGGGATCAATTCCACTCTCAGTCAGTTTGCAAACAACACCAAGTTGGGCAGGAGTGTTGTTGGAGAGCAGGAAGGCTCTGCAGAGGGACCTGGATAGGCTGGATCCATGGGCTGAGGTCAGTTTTATGAGGTTTAACAAGGTCAAGTGCTGGGTCCTGCACTTGGGTCACAACAAGCCCATGCAGCGCTACAGACTTGGGGAAGAGCAGCTGGAAAGTTGTCCATTGGAAAAGGACCTGGAGGTGCTGGTCAGCAGCCACTGAATATGAGCCAGTGTGTGCCCAAGTGGCCAAAGAGGCCAGTGACATCCTGGCTTGTGTCAGAAATAGTGTGGCCAGCAGGACCAGGGAAGGGATTGTCCCCCGGTACTTGGTGAGGCCACACCTCGAGTCCTGTGCCCAGTTCTGGTCCCCTCACTACAAGACGGACATTGAAATGCAGGAGTGTGTCCACAGAAGTGCAGTGGAGCTGGTGAAGGGTCTGGAGCACAAGTCCTATGAGGAGCAGCTGTAAGTAAACACTTACTTGTTGTAAGTGCATCTGAAGCCATTCCAGCATTGTGCCTTAAGATTTCATAGTAGTGTCAGTTGATGCAGCGTACACATTATACTCGTGAATATGCTGTGTACTGCTTGTGCTGATTTGCTCCTGATTTCCAGCATCCATGCAAACCTTTTTGCATTGTTTCTTTGCATGAAGAAAAAGCATCTTTTCTGATCTTCCATGGTTTGTTTTGACTTGTTTTGAATTGTTCAAGAAAAGTAATAGGCTACATTTGTTTGAAAATACTTTTAAGCTTTGTGGGCTTTTAGGAAACCAGATATCATGGAGTGCAGGATTCTAAAATGGCAGGACTGTCTTTTCATTCACATTGGGCTTTTCTAGGCCTCTTTGAAACTTGCAAATTTGAGTAATGTGTGTTCAGGGCACTTAAGACTACTGTGTACCAATGTTATACAGTGGTAGATAAATTGTGTTTGAAGAACCAATTCTTGATAACAGAGTTTGGGGAGTAAAGTGGTATCAGTCTTTGACCTGGTTTTTAAATTGTAATAAAATAAAAACTTTTGTTTGCAGTGTTATGCTACCAGCAGAGCTGAGCACTGATGAGTGTATGATTTGCATGACCAGTGACTTGCTCTAGGTTTACATCCACAGCAAGGGATTTGTTTAAAACAGGACCAAAGTTCTGCTATGTCCTCAAACCATGTCCTGGATAAGTCAAGATTCGATCAGGACCAAGTACCTTTTTTTCTGGTTGTATGTTTGCTTGGATGCAAAGATGCATCTGATGGATTGCAATGGAATACCCAAAAGCATGTTGTTTTTCCTTCCAAGGTCAATGTGATTTAGAGTCTGGCTTAGGACATTAGGACAAGCATCCACCCCCAGTAGCTTACTGGATTCTGTTGGAAGCTGTACCATGCTTAGCCTCTAGTGAAATACTGCCAGTAAAAAAAATGCTGTAATTTTGTGTAGCAGGCACAAACAGTGTGTATCTATCCTCTGTTTCCCAAACTTCCGTGCTCCAGTTTTGTGCTTACTGTGTGGCAAGCAGCCTTCTCTTCCTGTCCCAAAGCCATAGGCACACTGTCTGCGTGCCCTTCTCCAGTACTGTGACTCACAGCTGTGAGAGGAACCTTCCTTTCCCAAGGAGGTGGAGCCCTGCAGACTTGCTGATCTCCTAAATCTCTGCCTCTGTAGCTCCACAGCAGATGACTGGTGCTCAGACCTCAGAGGTGCTTGGAGAGCCTGTTCAGAGTTGCTGGAGTGCTTCCACGGTGCATTCTAGTGGAGCTTCCCAAGTATAAAAGCAGGTTTCCCCTTATTCCTACCTCTGGCACTACTTCATGCACCCCCCTATCCTTCCTGCTTGTTGAAGTTCCCTCTTTGCACTTCCTGGGTTTTGCTTCCAGGCATTTCTTTGAAGGTTTTCTTATCTCACTCCCCTGCTTTGGGATATTTGTGTTGACTTCTGTAAAACCTTTTCACCTACAGACTGTATAAGAGCCTACTCAAAATGAGACTGTTTCGTATCTTTTGCTTCCATGCTACCTGGACTCCTCTTGAACTGCACTGGGGATGTGAACCTCTTTCCCATGCACCTCTGATTTCTGCCTCAGATGTCAGTCTTCCCTACAGTGAGTAAACTCAGAGCCCAGACTGCAGAAAACTCCCCATTCACCCTGAAAAGTCTACATGCTGTCTTCTGAATTGGTTATACCTGGGCTGTCTCACTGTAAGCACAATCAGAACTTGAGAGGTGTCAGAAGTGCACTAAGGGAAGAAGAAGTCTCAAGTTTAATCCTAACCCCAGAAGGGCTCAGAAGCTGAGCTGATCAAACTCCACCCAGGAAGGCTGAACTGAAATTTCAAAAGTTTGGCTGTTCCATGAAGCCAAGGATAGGGTGGTAATTGGGTAGCAATCTCCGTTTTCCTTGCTTTTCTTCTGGGAAATGACTCTACATCTTAAGGTTTCAAGAAATCAAGCTAGTTCTTCTACTGGGTTTATGGAGGAAAAAACCTTATGTATGTTTGCTTCTTATTTCTTATGGCTCTTTAAGATATGAGTAATGAACTGCAAAGAAGGCACCACTCTGTGGAATTATCTCAGCCATAAATCCAAGCTGGGGAAGGGGAAGAAACAGGACAGAGGGTGCCAGCCCTGAATGGGCAGTGGGAGTGGGGATGAAAAGTGTTGAAGATGAGCAAGACCAGCAATGTGTTTGGGAGTTGAAGAGGCCTCAGACATGCTGGAGTAAGGACACAGAGGAGCTAGTTGTTGTGCTGAGCCTCCTGAGGATGTATAGGATGCAAGTTCTCTCTGGTGTTTACACAGACACTGTGCTGCCTCATGGCATGAAGGAATTCCCAGCACCTTCCCTTGCCCAGGGAACTGGCCCTGCAACTTCACTGCTTTGAGGCTGAGCTTGTGTCACAGTGAAGAGTCATTGCTGGGCTGGCTGTGGGTCTGATACCTCTGGTGGTATCAGCCCTACAGTGAATTAACAGTGGTCTGAGCACTACAGCAAGTAGCTTAAACAAAGTCGGACCTTGCACTGCCCTGCTGCCCCAGTGCCCCTTGCTTGGGGAGTTGAAATGTCTAGAGAAGGAAGAGGGAACCAGCTGCACTCTCTGAGGATGGCGATTGTTCTTTAGGGATTTCTGCACACTAGCAGGGAGCTGTGAATTAGCTAGGCTCTGGCCAGTGGATGTCTCTGAAGCCGGGGTCTGGCCACCCAGGATCCTAACCACCCTGATTTTCTCTGACTTGCAGAAAGTGTTGCCAGAAGCCTACACTAATGCCATAGTCCTTGAAGAATCACGGCTGTGAAATGGAGGGGTGGCAGAGCTGGGAGATACAGCCCCCCACATTCCCATCTTTTCTACCTGCACCATCCTCCTAAGACATGCACTCCATGGCGGGGGGCAGCCTCAGGATAGGAGCCCAGTAAACTGCTTGTGGAGAGTGTGAAAGAGCAAAACAAGAGGGGGGTTGCTCTCTTCAGTTTTGTCTTTGCATCTTGCTGTTTTGGAGACTTTGGTGTTTGGGAGGAAAAGTTGGGAAAATCTGCTGTGCCCTCCTGATCCCACCATGTATGTGCAAAAAGCGCATGTACTGAGAGAAAAGCCCCAGTATGAGGCTAACCCTGAGCCTGAGGGTGGCACCTTGTATGTGGCTGTGACACGAAAGGCAGAAGCCAGACCACACCTACTCAGTGAGCTCTGTAAGAGCTTTCAGCTGGCTCTCGGGTAGAGGGATTGCTCTGCCTTGGTGCCCATGATGCTCTGTGTTGCACAGGTGGTAGCAGAGGCCTCAGTACATTACCAGCAAGTGCAAAGTGGTGCACCAGCCACTGCCAGCTCAGTTTTTATTATTGGGCTTTTCCAGAAGAAGCACTTTTAATCTGGATAAACCTCTGCTCAGGATTCACTGGGGTTGCCCTGATGTTCCTATATATTAGGAGTAATTGAGAAATACCAATGTGCCTCGTTCTACCTTAAGGCAAGAACTAGTTCTGCAGCCTAAATCTAGCTCATTCCTACATTAGCAACAAAAGTGAGTCAAACCACAAGTCCCCTGGGCTGAGGACTCTCCCTTCCTCCTTTTCAATAAAGTGCCTTTTGCATGTTTCAACAGTACATACAAACTTTTGTGAGGTGCTATGATGAGAAAACCAGCCAAGGCTGTGTTGTTCTTCACAGCCAGAGAAAGGGGTATGATGGGAATCTAGATCTGCTCCAGTGTGGAAGCTCCCCACTTCGTAACAAAGAACAGGAGAAGCTGCCCTCTTACCAGCATTTGTGTCTTATAGATGCTGCTTATCTATATGCTGTTTATCTTCTAAACATAAGTGTAAATCCTTGTATCACTTCTTCTCCATTTCCAGCATCCCACTGGTGAAGACATCAAGTGTCCCTATACTCCTTAAATCATGCAGTTACTTATATATCATTTGAGGCAGAGGACAAAAGCTGTACTGACATGTCATGGTTAAGAATACTCCTCTCTGACATATTATTTTTGACAATTTTTTTTTTTTTTGGTGAATTTATAACAGTTTGTTTATACATTAGATATTGATACATCCTGTCTGAGTTCAGAAAGTGCTTAGACAAAACTCTCATGTACATGGTGTGATTCTTGGGGGTCCTGTGCAGGGCCAGAAGTTGGACTCAATGATCCTGATGAATCCTTTCCAATTCAGCATATTCTATGATTGAAGTCCTATCTTTGATAGTTTGGGATTGAGAATGGGGGTTTAGAATGATTTTCAGTAGAAATTTCAATGTAAAATAAAAACATTTGAAGTGTACAATGAATCCTGACATTAAGGATATGACATATCCTTATGACATCCTGACATTAAATGGTTGAAAACTGTCTAGATGTGGCTCATTTAACAGCCTGAAATGTTCTGCAGAATGGAAAAATCATCTTTCTGCCCAGTGCTACTGCTGTGTTCTTTTCCTACTTTTCTGTGTTTTTGCTCTCTTTGTTCCGTATGTGAATTGTCTTCCCAGGTAGGAGTTCTTGCTGGTTCTTATCTGCATCGTATGTGCTGCCCACTGTTTTGGGCATTGTATTCTCTAGGTCTAAGCAACCTGTTCCTGTTTTCTCCATCTTTTGTAGTTACAGCTCACTACACAGGTAGCTCAGTCTTTGCTCACAGATGGATAGTTTGAGTTTGCTGTCATCAGCATGCTGTGGAAGAGAGAGCTGCAACAACCCTCTTCATGTGTGTTATGTGAGCAGCCAGACCTGGAACTTTGTGGGAAGGAGTCAGGGAAAGGTAGGTTTGCTGCAAAGAGAGATGATGTATCCTGCAGTGGAAGCTGCTGTTGGCTCTGATCCTCTAGCCACTGCTGTGCAGCAGAAAGACAAAAACAGCATGCTGCAGTTTTCTGTCATTTATTAGAAATGGCCCCTGGGGAACACACACATGCAAGTTACACAGCAATGCCAGGGGTAGCACCCATTCTCTCTTTCTGGTCCAAAGTGTTCAGCAAATCCTGGATAGTTCTGCACCTTCTCACCACAAGTACAGTGGGAGAAAAGTCCTTACTGCTCTGGGCATGCCTGAGACTTTGCCTACTACCCGGGGAGTCAGTCACCAACTGCCTCCTGTAAGCTTTGACACAAACTCCTCTGGGACCTGGTCTTTGACATCAGTCAGTTGAAATGCCTGGACAAGAAAAAACCACTTGGTAATGACAGTGATTGACAGAGTCCAACATTGACCCACCACTGGGACTGGTGTCCTGGAGAAGTTCAGCCGAGCTTTAGTGGAAGTCTGGCAGTGAAGGTAGGAGATGACACTGGCCTATACAGAGCCCTCAACTTCAGTTTTTCTTCTTGTTTTGTGACAGTGCTTCTACCTCCAGGTACTGCAGCCCAATCAACATCCCCATAATAGAGAAACCTGTGATAAAGATACAGGATGAGTTGTGTAGAAAACACTGAACAAGAGATGAAGCATCCCCTCCCACCATCCCCTCCCTGCCCTTAGCCCATAGCTGCATGGGGAGTTTTTCTGAGGGGGTCATAGCTCCAAGGAGAGTTTGCAGGGGCAGGATGCAGAGCTCTACTTACTTGCTACCATGAGGGGTGCCATAACTCCAATTGTCAAGGCTGCAGTATGGTATATGAAGACCTCGGAGAGGAAGTGAGCAAGGGCCAAAAAGAAGGTAAAGAGCGTGATGTGATAGAGGCTGTTGGAGAGCAGAAAAAGACAGGTTATCATATCATACTATGGGCATGAGTATGGCTGAGTGGAAAAAAACGCAAACCTGCATGCTGCCCCATCTGCCCTCACTGGCAGCACAGAGGGCACTTTATCCCTTGCCTAGTGAGGTGCAAAAACTCCCCGGGCAACAGCTGAGAGGAGAATGGGGCAGCGTGTTCAAAGGCACAGTGAAAGCCACAGGCATTATCTGGCCTGAAGGCAGGTGAAGAGGGGAGATCAAGAGTAGGGCACCAGTGAACTCAGTAGTATGTGCACACACAAAAAGAAGGTGAGAACTGGATGAGCAGACAACTACGGTGACACGACTAGGCTGAATCCAGGCTGCATCACCCAACGTCTTCCCATCTGTGCTCTGCTACCCTCTATGGGCCACAGCTGTTGAAAGGGAGTAGGTCCAAGAAATGCAAGATAGAAACAACTGATTCATGGTAATGGGCATTGCCACCACCCCCTAAAAACACGTAATTTAGTTCCTACGCTTCCCTCCCTCAGATATGCCTAGGCAATCCAAGCACATACTGCCAGGTGAACAGTGACTTCTACTGTGGGGCTGAGGGCAACAGTGACAAAAGTGTTCTAGCAACCTCCAATAAGGGCTTTGTCTAGCACAGACACCGAGTCAGCCTGCTTGGAAACCCATCTCAGAAACATTTCTGTGAGCACAGGGAGAAATGGTGTGTCTCCCACTCAGCATCAGGCTGCACCTCAGGCCTTGTCCTCAGCCCCAGGTAAAAGTGTGTGAATGAAAGCAACGAGTTAAGACTACTGCAGAGGGACACCTAAAACTGTCAGTGTCTTTAGCTGAGCTGTCCTACTAAAAGAAGTATTGAGCATCAGTCAGACCACGGCATTAGCAATTGCTTCATTAACAAAGCAGCAATGCCATCAGAAAATGCTTTCCAAGCTGGAGCTCAGAAATTTGTGACAGCCAAGTAGTTCTCAGATCTACCGATTCCTGACTGAGCTAAAGACAGAAATCAAATGCACAGGCTATCCCCACAGAGGCAGAAGGGAGCAGCAGCTATCACACAAATCCCGCACTGTTATTTGAGCTTCTTCAGGGGAATGCTGTCAACATGACAGAAAGTTCAGGAACACGTTTTGATTCCCCACCTCTGCACCGCCCTCTAAGCTCAGGCTGTGACTAGCAAGCAAACCAATGGATTTCTCGGGTGCTGCTTTACATACGTCCTGTTACGGATGTCGATTGCGCAGAGACAGCGGATCACTGATGACAACAGGGTCCAGACGCCGAAGGTCCGAGCCTGCAGCCCGTTCACTGCGTAAAGAAGGGGGGAGCACATGGAGACCACGCACGGCCCTGCCTGCCGCCCCCAATCCCGCCAGGGAGGCGCACGCCGGGGCAGCAGGCAGCTCCCGGTCCCCAGAGGTGGGACCCCAAGGAGAGCCCAAGACCCACGGCTGGAAGGAAACCACCTCCAGGCGCCGGGGCGGCCAGCGAGGTCCTTACCGAGGCCGGGGCTAGCGGTGTACAGCTTCTCCGAGAGGAAGCCGTGATCGCGGAAGCTCTGCAGGGTGTTCCCGGCGGCGATGACCGACACCATCACGAGCCAGCTGCGCAGCACGTTCAGGAACCGGCTCATCCTCCCGGCCGGCTCGAACGGCGCCCGCCAGACCCGGGACCAGTACC